>PVIU01004365.1:58882-101980 GCA_004026605.1 Ondatra zibethicus | reverse complement strand
GAAAATCAAATAATCCAATAAAACAAAAATGGAGTGCAGATCTAAACAGAGAACTCTCAACAGAAAAATCTAAAATGGCTGAAAGACACTTAAGGAAATGTTCAACATCCTTAGTCATCAAAACAATGCTGAGATTCCATCGTACACCTGTAAGAATGGCCAAAATCAAAAACACTGATGACAACTTATGCTGGAGAGGTTGTGGGGAAAAGGGAACACTTCTGCATTGCTGTTGGGAATGCAAGCTGGTACAACCCCTTTGGATGTCAGTGTGGTGATTTCTCAGAATATTAGCAAACAACCTTCCTCAAGACCCAGTAATACCACTTTTAAGTATATATCCAAAGGATGCTCAATTGTGCCACAAGGACATGTGCTCAACTATGTTCATAGCAGCTTTGTTTGTCATAGCCAGAACCTGGAAACAACCTCAATGCCCCTCGATCGAAGAACTTATAAGGAAAATGTGGTACATTTACACAATGGAGTAGTACACAGCAGAAAAAAAATAACGACAGCTTGAATTTTGCAGGAAAATGGATGGAGCCAGAAAACATTATTTTGAGTGAGGTAACCCAGAAACAGAAAGACAATTATTACATGTACTCACTTATAGGTGGCTTTTAAACATAAAGCAAAGAAAACCAGCCTACAAACCACAATCCCAGAGAACTTAGACAACAATGAGGATACTAAGAGAGACTTACATAGATATAATCTACATGGGAAGTAGAAAGTATAAAAAGACAAGATCTCCTGAGTATATTGGGAGCATGGGGACCTTGGGGGAGGGTTGAAAGGGGGAGGGGAGCAGAGAAAAATGTAGAGCTCAATAAATATCAATAAAAAAAGAAAAAAAACTATCCACATTAGGCTTAGGGATACATCTAAATGGCAGAACACACGTTTCAGCATGTATTAGGCTGTATGTTTAAATATGCAGGGCTACAACAAAGCACACATGTGCACACATAGGTAAAAATTAAATAGATCATTTTAAAGGGAACAAGTTGGTGGCTTCTAGTACATTTATAATGTTATAAAGCAGCAATCCTAATAGCAAAATGTTTTGTTTTGACATAGTTATTTTATGGTATATTAATATAAATATGCAATACTTATATGTAAAATATTAATATATTAACTATTAATATTATGTTATAATAGTTATATTAAGTACTTAGGAAACAGATATGTCATTTATCCCTCTCCTAAAAATTAGAAATCACCAATCTATTTTGTAATTATTCTGTACATTTCATGTAAGTGGAACCAACAAACATGGCCTTTTATGTCTGGCTTTTTTTTATTTAGCATGATGTTATCCAGGTTCTTTTGTGCTGTAGCACTTACCAGCACTTCATCCCTTTTTGCTTTCTGGATAGTATTCTACCATGTGAATACACTGCCAATTGTTCATACATTCATTTATTTAAGGGATGTAGGTTATTTCTTTTCATGGCCACTGTGAAGAGTGCAGCTGTCTAAGAAATTACATACATGTTTTCAGGCTCGTTACAGTTTGATATGAAGTCCCTCCCAATAGCCTTCTATATTATGTATCACGGGTTAATCTGCAGCTAGTGGCACTATTTCTGCAAACTACTGGAAACTTAGAGAGTTAGGAACTCTCTGGAGGAAGTAGGTCACTGGTGGTGTGTCCTTGGAGTATACACCTTGTCCTGGGCTCCTTCTCTTAGCTTTCTGTGTACCACAGGGTAAAAATCTTCATTAACATCAACTATATATTCCTAGGGGCCTGACATTCTGCCCAAATTCATGGGGCCATTATTCCCCTTAAGCTGTGTTTGTCAGATATATTTTTGTTGTTGTTTTGGTTTTGTTTTTTCAAGACAGGGTTTCTCTGTAAAACATCCCTGGCTGTCCTGTACTCACTTTGTAGACCAGGCTGGCTTTGAATTGACAGACACCTGCCTGCTTCTGCCTACCAAGTGCTGGGATTAAAAGTACCTGTCACTACTGCCCAGATGATTTTTAATTTTTTTAAAAGTCAACATACATTTCTTTATGTTTTCTCCTTCATTCTAATAAAGAATCACTTTCCCTTCTCAATATTGCAAAGTTTTTAGGGTTTTGTTCTCCCCCCCACTTTACTTTTTCAAGACAGAGTTTCTCTGTGTAGTCCTGGCTATCCTGGAACACACTCTGTAGACCAAGTTGGCTTTGAACATATAGATATGCACCTGCCTCTGCCTCCTGAGTGCTGGAATTAAAGGTATGTGTCACCACTGCATGGCTTATATTAGTTTTTATAGATAATATGGTTTGATGTTCTTCATATGTGTGCTGACAATTTCCCAAAAATTGAGGTATTTAGTATTTAATATTTTTCAGTTTTTATTCAGTTTCATCATTTCACTGCATTTTTAAAATCTTTGTTGTAATTATTCTTCTTTCTCCTCTTATACGATTTAAAAAAAATAATTCAAATATTTTTAGTATTTCATTTTAACTTTTTTTTTTGGTTTTTCAAGGCAGGGTTTCTCTGTGTAACTGCCCTGGTTGTCCTGGAACTCACTTGGTAGACCAGGTTGGCTCTGAACTCACAGAGATTTGCCTCCCTCTGCCTGAGTGAGTGCTGAAATTTCTCTTCTTACGTCCTCCCATATAGCATATTTTCTTGTGATTTTATAGCAGTTTTTAGTTGATGTTATTATTTGTTTTGTTTTGAGACGGCGTCTATGTAGTACTGGATCCCAATATATACAATGCGCCAGCCTCAAACACCCAGAAAGCCTCCTGCCTTTGTCCCCTCAGTTCTGGATTAGAGGTGTGCACCATCACACCCAGGTTTTTAAAGCAGTTTTATATATTCGCTTTATTATATATTTAATAATAACTACAGTGAAAACTCTGGAGCACTATCATGCTATGAACTATGCACACATCTGTAAAAGATCTTAGAAAGATAAAGTAGTCTTGTATGTTGGCCACATATTTACCATGTCTGCTGTCCTTCGTGTGCTTCTGAAGATCCAAGCCTTCCTTCTGTTAATATCCTCTCCTTTTCACATGAGGAACTTCCATTATCCTTTCCGGTAGCACAGGTCTGCTAAAGACAAATGTCTCTTAGTTTTCCATTGATAAAATTGTCTTAATTCTGTCATTACTCCTGAAGGCCACTTCCACTGGGCACGGAAACCAGGGCTAACTTATCTACTGTGGCAGCTTTTTGTTTGTTTGTTTGTTTTTTCAAGACAGGGTTTCTCTGTGGCTTTGGAGCCTGTCCTGGAACTAGCTCTTGTAGACCACGCTGGCCTCGAACTCACAAATATTTGCCTGTCTCTGCCTCCCAAGCGCTGGGATGAAAGGCGTGCACCACCACTGCCCAGCTTGTGGCAGCTTTTACGATGATGTTCTATTGTCTACTGGCATCTACATTTTTCTGTTGGGACTTTTATATGAAAAGCATCTCACAGACTAGTTTTCAGATTCTCTTTGTTAGGTTTTACCTGTAATGTATCTAGGCTTCCTTTCCCAAAAATAGCCCTCATCTTTCCACACTGTGTCATGCATAATAAGCAAGTCCTCTAAATGTGGCCCCATTGTTATCTAATACTAACAAGTTAACTTTTTATAATTTACTTGGGTCACTGAAGCTTAGCAATATATCAGTACTTCACCCCCACAGTGTGCTTCCCACGCCTGCTAGACTCTCATTGGATGTGACTATAAATCTTGTTGCTAAGAAGTACACAGTATCTACTGTGTCTGTTGGAAACCTATATTCCACAACTGTCTCCTTGTGACTTTTACTTCAAAAGTTATTTTCAGTATACTCATTTTGGGGGAGGGTATGTAGAGGTCAGAGGACAGTCAGGGTTTGGGGATGGAAATGTCATCAGGCTTGGTGGTTAATGCCCTTAACCATGGAGTACCTCTCAGGCCACCAAAAAAAGCTTCTACTGAAAAAATTACTCCAAGTTCTTTGTTTTTTTAAGATTTTTTTTTGTTGTTATTATTTTCTGAGACAGGGTGTCTGTGTATACCCCTGGCTGTCCTGGAACTAGCTCTAGTGACCAGTCTAGCTTCAAACTCAGAGATCCTTCTGCCTCTGCTTCCCGAGTGCTGGGATGATTAAAAGTGTGCACCACTGTCATCTGGATCAAAGGATTTTAAAGTTTTGTTTGTTTGTTTTTTGTTTTTTTAACACTAGGCTGGCCTTGAACTCCCTGAGATCTTCTTGCCCCTGCCTTCTAAATGCTGGGATTAAAGGTGCCAACCTAAGATCTTTTATTTTACGTGTTATATATGTTATATATTTTACCTGCAGCTATATATGTGAATCACATGAGTGCAGTGCCCATAGAGACTAGAAGAGGGCAATGGATCATCTGGAACTGAAGTTACAAATCGTTGTGAGCCACCATGTGGGTGCTGGGAAATGAACCATGTCCTTTAGAAGAGCAGCTTTTAAACAATGAGCCATCCCATAGGCCCCCAAACGCTTTTTACTGAAACAATTACTCCTACTTTTGTTTGTGTGAGATTGACTGTAATTATGTGTATGCATATGTCTCTGTGTGTATATGTGCACATGTGCCCATACAGGCATCAGATACCTCTGGAGCTGGAGTTAGGGAGTTCGTGAGCTGCCCACCATGGGTGCTGAGAAGGAATGCGGGTCTTCTGCAAGTGGACCTACTTAGCATCTACCTATTAGTTTATTTTATACACTGAGGCATCTTTCCAGCCCTTACTGATAAACCCTAATCCTGAATCTCTAATGTTTAATATCAGTTGTAGGCAACAGAAATTTCTCTAGTTTAAGTAGAAAACATTTGGTTCATTTTTAAACTTTTAAGTATTATTAGATAAATCTTGAAGGACAATGAAAAACAGAAATGGTAGCATAACGACCCAGCATATCCTTTCAAAACAGTTTTGGATACTAGGAAAATACATTTCTTCTATTTATCACTTGCCTAACAAGATTATCTGAAGACTCACACACACCATCATTTAACTTCTGCTAGGAATCATGCTCAGGCTTCATGAATAGCGGCTAAGGATTCTATGAACTGCCATATATCCCTAGAACCATATTTTATTTTAAGGGCTAGAGAGATGCCTCAGAGGTTAAGAGCACTGGCTGCTCTTCCAGAGGTCCTAAGTTCAATTCCTGGCAACCACATGATGGCTCACAACCATCTACAATATGTCCTCTTCTGACCTGCTTTATACAGGCAGAACACTGTATACACAATAAATAAATCTTAAAAACTTTTAAAAAGTAGCATAATCACTGTACAAGTTGACATGTCAAAATAACAGTAATTTTCAATAGCATTAATGTTGGGAGCATGAAGGTTTTTGCACCCTCAGATCACTAGGGAAACCAGGAATATTAACCACACAAGGGTGTCTCCTCAAAGGAGGAAATACCTGTTCTTCCATCTAGCAGGCTGGGAACTGGAGGTGATTAACAGCCCAGCAATCTGTGTCATCTGATGGGCCAGGCCCTATCAAGCTTCCACAACCATGACTGGAGGTGGCTAGTAGTCTAAATGACCCTTACATCATCTGTATAACTAGGGACTCCTCTAAGCTCCCACAACCAGGATGGAAGGTGGCTGATAGACCAAATTACCTCTATACTATCTCCACAACCAAGATCGTTCCTTAGGCCCTTAAGCTAGTACAGGTAGCCTATCTCCAGAAACCATCTTCTTGGAAGAAATGACATGTACCCTGAGTTAAGTTTATATGTAATTATGCTTCTTTATGTACCTGTGATTGTACTACACCAGGAAACTTTTTTCCAAATTATACCGTGTTTAAATGTGTTGGCAATAAACAGACTCCCAAAGTTTGATCCAGCCTGGAGACTTAGTCGGGCTGAACCAAGTTTACATTCTCACCTCATCAAGGTTCATGTCCCTGCCTTCTACAACATCTGCAGGGACCCCCTCACATTAATATTCAGACATTACTTATTCAACTTTGTTGTACGACTGTCTTACTGTCTTATTGCTACATTTTCTAATTCTGAGATGACAAAGCAAAAACAGCATCTACCTATTAGTTTATTTGATACATTTTAAAGTCTTTTAGAGGAAAGTTAACTTTATCTAATATGCTTTTTGTTCACCAGTCTCGGGGATCAAACCAACAGCTTTGCACATGATAGACAAGTTTTGAATGTAACTACATCCCCAATCCTTCAAAAGCATTTAAACCACGGTATAATCAACAGAAGAACACACAGCAATTATAGTGAAAAGTGCTGAAGATACATAACATGGGGCTAGAGATAAGACATAGCACCTAAGGGTGCTTGATGATCTTGTAGAGCACCAGATTTCAATTCCCAGCAACCATGTCCAGTGACTCACAACTGCCTCTAACTACAGCTTCAGGAGAATCAAAGGCCTCTGGCCTCTATGGGTACATGCACTTATGTGTCCATACCCACATGTATACACATAATGAAAATAATAGAAATAAATGTTTAAGTTTTTAATGAAAAACTGAAAAATTTTAAAACATTAAAGTAGAAATTTTAGCTGGGCGGTGGTGGCACATGCCTTTAATCCCAGCACTCGGGAGGCAGAGGCAGGTGGATCACTGTGAGTTTGAGGCCAGCCTGGTCTACAGAGCGAGTGCCAGGACAGGCTGCAACGCTACAGGCTGCAACCCTTTCTCAAAAAACCAAAACATAAAGAAAATAAAAATTTAAATTAAAAAAAAGAAAAAAGGAACAGAACATACTTGTATATTAGAAGACTTTCTAACATATCCCTATCTCAATTCCCACAACACATTTAAAAAATAATGTTATGAATTCTGACACCATAGACTTTGACAGTTTCAAAATACTACCACTATAGTATGTAGCATTATTTTACATCTAGTTTTATTGATTGAAGATTATACTTATAGGACTCATCTATGTTGTTGCATATAGTCATAGTTTTTATGCATTATTTGTTGTTTCATAGTATTTCATCATGTGTATACCAGTATGGTGGTTTGAATGAAAATGGCCCCAATAGGCTCATAGGAAGTGGCACTAATAGGAGCTGTGGTCTTATTAGAGGAACTGTGTCATTGGGGGTAGGGTTGGAGGTTTCAACTGCTCAAGCCAGACCCAGGGTTGCTGTCTCTTCCTGCTGTCTGATGATCCAGATGGAGAAATCTTGGCTCCTCCAGCATCATACCTGCTTGTGTGCTAGCATGCTTCCCACCATGATGAAAAGGGACCAACACTCTGACACTGTAAGCCAGCTCCAATTCAATGTTTTTCTTATTAATAGTTGCCATGGTCATGGTGTCCCTTCATTGCAAAAGAAACTCTAACAACAAAAGACAGCCAACAACAACAAAATTTAAAGATGGTTCTCATTGCATTTCCCAGACACAGTGGCCATTTGCAGTCATGATACCACTAATTACCGCACTCTCAGCATAGTGAACTGCCTAGACTCTTGATCCTCCTGCTTCCCTCCCAAATGCTTTCTACAGACATTGCTACAATATATAGTTACATACTGGTAATACAGGAATGATACATATTATGCATGGGCATTTGAATTGTCATTTTGACTAATGTTACTGTGATTCTTTTACATATGTTTAGTGAACATATTTTAATTGGGTATACCTAGAAAAAGGAATGAAAGGTACAGGATATACAAGGAGTTTACAAAGTAGGGCTGTCCATTAACAATGCCTGACAGTTACAGTTACCCTAATTGAATCATACACAGCTGAACTTAAATTACTGACGCTGCCTTGATCTAGTCTTTGGTCTCCCACACTGAGATTACAAGCACACACCACTACACTGGGCTCAGTCTCAGTTTCGCACTGTAACTGTCAGCTTTTGGTGTCAACACCATCTGGTCTCATCATGAGTTGGAAAGTTTTACTTGTATTCTATTTTCTAAAAGAAGTTTTGAAGATCCTGTTCCTTCTTCCTAAGTAGTACAGACGTAATCAGAATTCAGAGGCTGTTTAATAACTGTTAGTAATAAAGAGATAAAATAGCTATCTGTAGGCTGAATTCATCCAGGAATTCTTCCATTTCAGCTAAATTTACAAACACATTAGCATATGTTGCTATAAATATCTTGTCATTTTAATGTATTTGAGATTAGTAAAGGTGTCTCTTTCACTTTGGATAACAGTCTGATAAAGACATGACCAAGTTACTTCATTTTAAAAATACATGTTTAAAATGTTTCAGGCCAGCCTGGAATTCATGGGATTAAAGGTGTGTGCTCCTACACCATGTCCTAATTCTTTTACCTTAGTGATTTTCATCTCCTATTTTCCATGAATGTATCTTGCAATTGCTTTCTCACATCTTAGAACTGGTTTTTAGATCACTAGTTGATGTACGATGTCCTTCTGTATGCTGTGAATATGTGTCTCTCTCATTGGTTGATGAATAAAGCTATTTCAGTCAATGGCCAGGCAGAATAGAGCCTGGCAGGAAATCTAAACAAAGATATGGAGAGAAAGAAGGCAGAGTCAGGGAGATGCCATGTAGCTGCCAAAGGAGTAACATGCCAGGGCATGGCCGGTAAGGCACGGCCATATGGCCATATACAGATTAGTAGAAATGGGTTAATTTAATTGTGAGAGCTAGTCATTGGACAAACAATTACAATTAATTATCTTGTAAGCAGGGACCATGAGTGGAGAGAAACTGGATCAGTGGGACTGGGTGAGACAGAGATAAGTCTCTATTTACAACTAACTTTTTTGGGGGGCAGGGTTGTGGCTTTCTTCTTTTGGAAAATACATATATAAGTCTCTTAATTTGACTCTAAGCAATGTATCCCAGAAATTTGTTTACTTTGGTGCTGAGAATTGAATTCAGGGCCACAACTATGATAACCTATGTGCTCTACTTTGAACTAGACCCGCAGTTTCACAAATTTTTATATATGCATATATACTTATGTATATATTTGGTTTTATTCACTTTAAAAGAATTTATAATTTCCACTATGCTTAATGCTTTGACCTAAGCATACTTTTTAAGTGTATGGCTTTTCGAATACACAGACATTATCTCTATGTCTTTTCTTACAGGTTTATACAATGAATGAAACTCTTTACACTTCTTTCACCTTCATTTCTTCCGTTAGTATGGTTCTAGCCTTCTGAACTATTCCCAATATAAAACAGAGAAGCTGCATAGCTTTCTGACCCTCAGTTTAAATTTTTTATTACATTCATTTATTGATGGAAGGGGTAAGATGTCAGTGTGTGGAGGCCAGAGGACAACTTCCTTTAATCAGTTCTTTCCTTCTACCCTGTGAAGACTGACCTTCAGGCTTAGTGATTGGTACCTTTTCCTGTTGGGCCCCTGAACCTAGAAACAAGGCCAGTAATTTACAGTGATATTTCCCTTTCATTTTGATAGCCTGATGTTGAACAGATGTGGTGATATACAATAGTTTAGTGAATCATTACCTTCCGGCAGATATGTGGTTTGTCCTCTCTCTGTTGCTACTAATAACATTAAACACATCCTTGTGCACAGTGATTACACTTTAAATTATTTTTATATTCTTTGTAAGGCAGAAGCATTGGCTCCCCTGGAGCTGGAGTTACAGGTAGTTTGGAGCCACTCAATGTAGTGGAACCAAACCCAGAGTCTCTACAAGAACAGCAAGTATTTTAAACCACTCAGATGTCTCTCTAGCCTCTCATTTTTTCCCCCCACAGGAAAGACCCTCTTTATTTGATTAAACAAAAATAAAATAAGCTGCATAGGAACAATTTTAAAGTCCATAGAGACAGCGGCTTTGTTTTAAGGCTGCAGTAGCTGATAGGTCGCCTTTGCTACTCCCCCAGCCTTCTCTGTGGACCACAGAGATACATTCAGAAGCCTGGGAGCTCACAGGAGGTTTGGAGCACTGCTCCACTGGCTCTTCACCTGCTCATTGCCCGTCATGCCTGCGGCTGGTAATAATAACATTGAAGGTTTTAAAAGGTAAAAGTCCAAAAGCAGGGAAAGGGACTTGCCCAAAACTAAAAAAAATTTTAATTAAAAAAAAAAAGTCTTTTGCTTTGAGGTTTGGGGATAATTCCCCTAAGGACCCACTGCCTTGATGAGCTCTGATATGCCACAGCAATTCTAAAAGTGGCAGGGGCAGCTGGAACCCCAGGTGGGCCAGCAGTGAGCCTCTCATTTTTTTTATACTCTTAAAAACTGACCTGTTGATTTCTGTAACAGTCTCCATCTTTTCAAAAAGCAGCTTGATTAGGGATGAAAGCTACACTTAACTGTGGTCAAAAGGATACACATTTAGATTCCAGTTGGAAAGTGTATTGGTGGGGCTACAGAGGAAGGACTCACTGGGTAAGGCACTGCTGACAAGCCTGACAACCTGTAGTGATATTTCATTTGTATTTTAATAAATAAAGCTTGTATGAAGACCAGAATGCAAAACAGCCCCACTAGCCAGTCATACAGGTCAGACAGTGGTGGCACACACCTTTAATTTCAGTAGCCACATTAGTTAGTCATAGAGGCTGGGTGGTTGGGGTGCATGCCTTTAAACACAGCACTAGAGAGGAATGTAAGGTGGGGTGAGACAGGAACTTGCTCTCTTTCAGTCTGAAGATTTCATAGACGTAAGAGTTCTTTAGTGACTTGGCTGCTTTACTTTTCTGATCTTTAGGTTGAACCCCAATATCTGTGTCTGAGTTTTTATTATTTGTGCTGCACTTGGTGCCCAATATTTGGGGTATGAATTCAGAGAAAAGCCATTTGCCTGTGGCTTTTTAGCCACCAGCACAGGCCGGAGCTGCACATGGGCTCCTGCCCCAGTCAGCGAGGCTTTGTTTCTTTTTACCCCCAAACCTCTGAGTGAGTTTGAAATTTTCTTGTTGTAGCCTCTCTGAAACAGTCTCCAGCAGTCACCCAAACTCCAGAAGCACCTAAGCTCCAAACACCACAGGACTCACCTACCCTAGACTGGCTAGCTCCACCTTCAGGAACACCTCTCTCCCACCTCGCCAGTGCTGCTTTTTCTAAATAATCCCTTGTGTTTCTCAGACAGCTGGCTCGCTCTCTCTCTCTCTCTCTCCACTGTGGGTTGTGGGCCCTCCCTGAATTCCCTTCTTGTGCCATTGCCAAACTAGGTAGCTGCCTTGAAATCCAGTCAGGCTTTTACTATTCTATGTAACAGCAATAAACACATTTTCATTGACATCACTGATAGATTTAGTAATATAACTGGGAATTTTTAAAGGGAGAAATTAGCTAAAAGATAGTTTTTTCCCACATTAAAAAAGGGAAAAACCATTAGAATGGAGGGATTTTGGTCTCTGCTTGATGATATGCTAGTTTGAAAATATGAAGATTAAATGAGAATATATCTAATTTAGAGGGGATTTATATAATGTCAGTTACAAACATTATCAGCTTTATCATTTTTGTCTTATCACTAAAAAAATTGTTTAATCTGAGTGCTAAGATACAGGTTTTAGAAAAACCTAATAGAACAGATCACAGAGATAGTCAAATCCAGACAGAGGAATTTAATGGAGAACCAATTTCAGCATTGCACTGTAAGCACAGAAAGGAACAGCTTAATGTTTTCAAACGACCAACTTTAAAATATACAGTAATTACAGGAATTTCCAAATGGCAGTAGCTCTGTTACAGTTAACTGTACTGCTGTGCCAATGCTAGACTAAGGAGATTCAAGGAAGCAATAGTCTCATATGGCATGCATTCATCTTTTGCAAAGCAAATGTTAAACTTGTGGTCAGTATGTAATTGAATTATCCCTAAAGACTGGATAGAATTGGTTAATTGTGTTTTTAGAGCCTTGTCTACAATTACAATGGAGAAAGTAGTACAGGGAAGAGGCTAAAATTATTGAACAACAGAGTAAAGCTAGAGGTATGGAAATCTTCCAAGATAAAATTCTTGGAGATTACACTACCAGATAAAGGCAAGCTGTATATGATGACCACACCCTGGATTTATGTCATCTAACAGCTTTGAGTGCTTGGACAGAAATGGTGAAGTAGGAAAGAAAACTGAGTCATTTACTGAAGTTATACAGGGCCCAAAGGAAGCCTTTATGGATTTCTTACGAAGACTGACTTCAACAGTAAATAGAAAGATACTATATTCAGAAGCTAGACAAAAAATAATTGAATCTCTGGCTTTTTAAAGTGTTAATCCTCAATGCAAAAGGATAATCAGGATGCTAAAGGCAAGGTCAGTCCATTTGCAAGAATGGATCCGAGATACAATTTATATTGAATCTCATGACCACCATGATACTATATAGGAGAGCTTATTTCCAGAGGTTTGAAGAAAAATCTAAATGTCAAGTGTTTCAACTGTGGTACACAAGGTCACCTTAAAAGGGATTTCAGACAGGGCATTCCTAGAAAAAATGTTTTCTCTAAGCATAATCCATCGAGAATGGCCCTCCCTTCTGGATTATGCAGAAAGTTTGCCAAAGGAAGGCATTGGACTAATGAATGTAGGTCAACAAGGGATATTCAAGGTAATCTTTTGCCATCCAGAAACTCCATGAGGGGCTAGTTGCAGACCTCTATGCAAAATATAGTTCAGTCATTTTCTGTCATCGTAGAAGAAACTCTTTCCCAGAGCAATTAAAGAACCTAATGCCTATTTTAAGAAACCATACTGCTCTGGATAATAGAAAAGCTATAGAAGGTAGAACAAAAAATTCAGGAAGGGCTAGAGAGATGGCTCAGTAGTTAAGAGCATTGCCTGCTCTTCCAAAGGTCCTGGGTTCAATTCCCGGCAACCACATGGTGGCTCAAAACCATCTGTAATGAGGTCTGGCGCCCTCTTCTGGCCTGTGGGCATACACGCAGACAGAATATTGCATACATAATAAATAAATATTTAAAAAGAAATTCAGGAATAGGCAGGAACCAGAGATCTCGGCAGGGCCAGTCGCGAGTCTGGGACATCAGAGAGAGTAGGCCTGAGCCAGATCCTCTGTGGGTCCGGGCATTGGTTTGAGACATCAAAGAGAATAGGCAGGAACCTGGAACCCCTGCAGGTCCCAGCTCGAGTCTGAGACCTCTGAGGAAGAAAGCAAATCCTCTGTGGGTTCAGGCACACCAGAGCCTGGAACCTCCCAGGTAGTAGACCGGAACCAGAAACATTTCCAGGTCCAACTCCAACCCAGAAACTTCTGCAGGAGGGAATCCAGATATAGGTCAAAGCCGGTAACCTAAGCCAAAGTTGCTCTGAGACAAGAAACTCAACCTTGGGCAACAAATTCCACAGGACTAGAACTGAACGAGACTCCTAGGACAGAGAGAGCCAGAGGAAACAAGCTCCACGAGAAGCAGAAGCCAGGAGCAAACAAAGCCCTGGGAGCCAAGCCAGTCCTGGGATATTGGCAGACAAGGATTGAGACAACGACCTGACTCAGAGTCTACGATCTCCACTGGAACCGGAGTGGGGCTGAACCAGTTACCTAAGACACAGAGAGAACAAGCTCCGCCAGGAGCAAACCCGGTCCAAGGACACAAGCAGATCAGGATTGACCCAGCGACTAGATCCAGAGTCAGCGATCGGCACCGGAACAGGTCTAACTCCAAGCCAGGGACTTCTGCAAGAGGAGATCCAGACCAAGATTTACAGAAACAGATCAAAGCCAGCCCCCTAGGCCAAAGTAGGCCTGAGACAGCAAACTCCAAGGGAGCAGACCAAAGCACAGGAGCGCTGAGCTACCTCCAGGAACAGGAATAACCAATGGGGTAACTAGAACTGTGACACTGACTGTACCACAAGGAAAACCATCTTAGCTTTGGATTCACTGGCACCTAGAAGATTATTCAACAGAATCTCAGACTGTCCCAACCACACTTATTAGAAGAAAAGATAATAGAAAAGGTAAGATTACATGTTACACCACAAAGAGCAACACAATACCAGTAAAACCTAAAGACCGTACAAAAGTAAGACCTGAACAACCAAATATGGATGAAGCAGAAGAAAATGATCTAAAAAATAACCTCAAGAGAATGTTTCAATTTCTTAAACATGAAATGAGAAATTACCTTAAAGAAATGGAGGAAAAAACAAACAAAAACTTGGAAGATATCAGCAAATCACTTAAAGAAAATCAAGAAAAAGAACTCAAACATATAACAGAAACAATTCAGGACTTGAAAACTGAGATAGAAAAACTAAAGAAAACACAAGTCGAAGGAATTATAGAAACAGAAATCATGAGAAAAAGAACAGGAACCACAACTACAAATACAAACAACAGAATACAAGAAATGGAAGAGAGAATCTCAAGTGCTGAAGATAAAATAGAGGCTATAGACTCATCAGTTAAAGAAAACATTAAATCTAACAAAAGTTTAACCCAAAATATCCATGAAATATGGGACAACATAAAAAGGCCAAATCTTAGAATAATAGGTATAGAAGAAGAAGAAGTTCAACTCAAAGGCACAGAAAATTTATTTAACAAAATCATAGAAGAAAATTTTCCCTACTTAAAGAAAGATATGCCTGTGAAGATACAAGAAGCTTACAGAACACCAAATAGACTGGATCCAAAAAAAAAGTCCTCTTGCCACATAATAATCAAAACACTAAATATACAGAGTAAAGAAAGAATATTAAGAGCTGCAAAGGAAAAAGGCCAACATATAAAGGTAGACGTACCAGAATTACACCTGACTTCTCAGTGGAGAAGTTTGCGGGGAGGGGATCACTATAACTTTGTTCCTCTTCCCATACATATATGGCTACATAGAATAAATTTCCTTTTTCTCTATGCTGTGTCTTGATGTGGGAGTCCCCTCTGTGTGCTGTGATCACCATTAATGAATAAAGAAACTGTTTTGGACCTATAGCAGGGCAGAACTTAGGTAGGTGGGGAAGACTGAATGCTGGGAGTCAGAAGGCAGAGTCAGAGAGATGCCATGGAGCTGCCAGAGTCAGACATAGTGAATCTTTGCTGGTAAGCCACTGCCACATGGCGATATACAGATTAATAGAAATGGGTTAAATTAATATAAGAATTAGCCAATAAGAAGCTAGACCTATCAAGCAGTGTTTTAATTAATACAGTTTCTGTGTGATTATTTCGGGGCTAAGCCAGCCAGACGGCCAGTAAGAACAAGCAGCTCCCTTCTCCAACAGTGTCTGACTGTTTTCATTGGCCTATAAGGGTGGGTGGCTGAACTAAGGTGGATCTATGCTCTGACCCTAACAACTCTGGTAAGAAGACTTGTCAAGAATCATGTGTCCATCACACTGCATTCACTTTAGATGCTTTCCTTCATGGAATGCCAATGGTTGTTGCTAGTCACACTTAGCTTTGTGATCTGTGGATCCATAGGTTCTCACTTCCTCTAGGCACAACCGAGTTTATGCAGCCTGGGTTGTGTTTTCTGTCTTCTGAAGTGTATCAAAAGGGAAAAGCAGAGTTCTGCACTAAGAGGAAGAACTAGGAAAACAGACCTCTATCTGCCAGAGTGACAGTTTTCCAGTACCACCCAGCAGTAAGTCACCCTGTGTAAGGAATGAGACTGAAGTGACTATCACACTGAAGCAAAATAGTCAGAGAAAATTACAGAGACATCGGAAGGAGAGGAACCCCTTACTCAGAAGTCATGTTTAAGCCTCTTTCCCTCAGAGATACAAGAATTGTAGCACAATCAACAACTGCTTAGATCCTTTCTCCCTTCATAGTTACAAACCTGCAATTTTCTAGGACTCTCACCTGAAACTCCTTTGTAGGAAAAGGTCATGTCCTAAACCTCTTGTGTAACCCTAGTGGCTTTAGAATTTACTTTATGAGATTGTAATTCCATACAAGTTATCTCTGAAGTCACTCTATAATCTCACTTACCTAAAGAGAGAAAAAAGAAAAACAGCAAAACAAACGAAAAGGTTTCTTTGTAACTTCTAAGATGTAATTTGAGAACCACCAAAACGGTAGATATGGCTACTGCTAAGACAACTTCAGGGCTCCCTTAAGCTCATACCTGCATTTGGCAGCTCTCTCAACCCCACATTCATGTTCTCTTGTGTGTTTTTCTAAGCACTTTTTCTCCTAACCTTCATGTTGAAAGTCTATATTAAAATATCTTTGATAAAGCCGGGTGGTAGTGGCTCATGCCTTTAATCCCAGTGTTGGGAGGGAGAGGTTGGAAGAGCTCTGAGTTTGAGGCCAGTCTAGTCTACAGAGTGAGTTCAAGGACAGCCGGGGCTACACAGAGAAACCCTGTCTTGAAAACAAAATGTAGGCAGAAGCCACTCGTTTGTTTCCTGGCTGCCCAGACCCAAATAATCACACAGAAACTATATTAATTACAACATTGTTTGGCTGATGACTCAGGCATATTTCTAGCTAGCTCTTATATCTTAAATTAACCCATTTCTATTATTCTATGTATTGCCACAAGGCTGTGATTTGCCGGAAAAGTTCTGGCAGCGTCCTTCTCCTTTGGCAGCTACATAGTGTCTCTTTGACTCTGCCTACACACACACTCTCTCTCTCTCTCTCTCTCTCTCTCTCTCTATATATATATATATATATATATATATATATATAGTAAAAATATATATGGTCTCTACATAATACATATGTATGTATGTATATTTGGCTTTCATGTATGGCTTTCCTCTGCTAAACCATTGGTCAAAACAGCTTTATTCATTGGTAAAATCAACATATATACAGAAGGACATCCAACATCAACAAAAAATAAGAAACCAAACAAAAACTAAAACCAAACAACAACAAAAACAAGAAATCTCAAGGTCTGCTTCATACTAGATAGTATTGAAATTCTTTTCTATGTCAAAACCACAAATCCCAATTTGGCCTGAGTTGAGGTCACTAAAAGATTAATGGAACTCCTTAGGCTGCTGAGGTTGGCATAGCAGAACTGCCCAAGCACCTGTTGCCTAAACTTCTCAGTGTGTGCACATTCAGCTGAGGCCAGCAAGCACAGGATAGCTTAATAACCTGGGACTCTGCTTGGACTGAATTATGTACAACCTTCTTTTCTAATAATGGTCCTGGAAGACCAGCTCCTTTATCTGTGCATGCAAACCCCTCCCCAAACAATGTACCTAGCAACCTCCAACTCCCTCCTATATTAGGCTGCACATTCACCCCTCTCTTGACATTGATGTTTCTCTTTCTCTAACAATCAAGCATAGACATTTTCTTTTCAAATATATTCCCAATGTAGTGTACATGAGGAGGCCAACCCAGCCTGAACTGGTTTTGGCTGTTTGTGCATTAAAGAAAAACTGTGTCCTCAAGGGAACTTTTAGGGTGGAACCCTATTTACCATCTTATGTCTACATATGATTGAGTATGCTTAAGATTAAAATCTGATGCATTATGGGGACGAGCACAGTAGAAAAAACTGACTATATGATCCAATCTATCAACCAAAATAGAGAACATTAGGAATCACTTGAACCCCCATAAAAGAAAGGCCCAAACAATAATCAGGGCTCTTGAGTACCCTCACTCACGAGACCCACTGTTACTCTTGACATGTATCCTTTTCTAATCTGCACTATCACTTCATTTTGAAGTTATCTACCACTCGTGCAAATCTGGGTGAGTCTCCATTTTTAATTCTTTGGGTAAAAGGCCTAGAACCAGGAAACAGGCATAGTGTGACATATGCTTTTAATCCTAGCACTGGAGAGGCATAGGCAGAGCCAGAGACCCATGAGTTCCAGGCTATTCAGAGCTATATAATGATATCCTGTCTCAAGCAAACAAGCAAGTAAACAAATAAACAACAACAAAAAGAACCTAGGTGAGCTCAACCACTGTAAAATTTTGGCCCCTTCCTCCAGGGCTACTTGTATTCATCTCCAGCCCACCTTCCCAGATTCTACTGTTCCTTGTTTTCTGGTCTCCAAGAGCATCTGACCATTTTAACATGGCCCCTAGCTACAGACCTTCAAGATATGTGGAGCAACAAAATGGTTTTCTTACCCAATGCTGGCCTATCCTTCAGGGGGAGTCATGATTATACCAAGTTCCTCCAATGGATTTAAAGCTTGTGGGAAGCGGGAAGTCCTGTGGAAAGGACTGCCAGTCGGTTTTTTAAAGAAACAAAAACAAAAAACCAGGGCTCTCTCATTTATCTCATGGCTTCAGCTTCCCCTTCCCTACAATGTGTCACAGCTGGAGCCTTGGTCTGTTTCTCCCTTTTCCTGGAGTAACCTTTCTGTGTATGCTTTTCAGTGCTTCTATTACCTATGAAAGGGAAAAATACTAGTAGGAGGAAAGGAAATAAGACTGGTCTACTTAGTAATTTGGACAAGAATTTCAAGCTGTTAGCTGAAGAATGTTGCACCCTGACAGAGCAGCACTGAAGCTCTGAACCTTGTGACTCAAAACTTTGTCCGTGACCACTATTTGCATGGCAGATATTGTACAAATGGAAAGTACCTGCAGAAAGGCTCATATTAGCCTTCCAGAACTGTACACCAGCCAATCTGGACCGTCCCTCTTTACAAATGACACCCCAGGAAACCACATACAAAGAAGCTCACCCTAACTGTCATTGTGTGTGTGTGTCAATGTGAAAGACAGAAAAGCATAGCAGATCCCCTGGAACTGGAGTTACAACAATCAATTGTGAGCTATGTGACCTGCATGCTTGGAACCAAAATCAGATTCTACACAAGAACGATAGGTACTCTTCACCACTGAGCAATCTCTCCAGCCCCTAAAGACTTATTTTTAAGGTTTTCTTTTTGGTGTTTTTTTTCATCTTAAGTTTTTTCTTACCTCTGGTTTTCGCCCATACAGTTACATGTTTAAGTATCTTTTCAGCAATTCTGAACAAATTATGGGGGGGGGGATTACTTATGGGATATGCACTACAAAAGTCTTCCCAATTGTCATTAGTTATATTTACTTTGCTTACTGTATATTTGTGATAAAAAATCTTTTCATTTTCATATAAATCAAAAAGCAAACAATTCTAAGATATAACAGAAGCTGAACATGGTGGAAGCAGAGGGAAAGGCTGCACATTGAGCCTGCCTGGGTTACATGGTGAGTTCCAGGCTAGCCTGTTAGTGAGACACTGTCTCAGAAAACCAAGGGCTGAAGAAACATTAAGTTGTAAAGCACTTGATGGCGTGCATACTTGATGTAGGCCAGAAAGTGAGGTCATTGTAGGGGTAAGAAGAACATGGGATGAAGTAAAGACATTACTGTGCACATGGGTCTTCAGTGGAGCTTGAGTGCATGCATGCCTGCATGTGTGTGTGTGTGTGTTTTAAGAGAAAAATCAATGAAAATAGCAATGAGAAAGGAAAGGAAAGGCTAGGAATATAGCTTAGTCCTAGTGTCTGCCTAGTGTGTGCATGATTTTCTGGATTTTAGCCTCAAAACAACAATAGGAGAAATTACCTAGATAAAATAAAAATAAACTAAGATTCTTTATGAGGAAAACCTGAAAACATTAAGAATATAATTTTTAAAAGAATGTAAAAATATACCACAATATTCATCAACAGAATGATTCAGCATTAGAAAGACATAAATTCCAGTAAAATTAATTTATAAACAGTATTGTCAGAGACTAAACAAGTTCATATTAAATTTAGAGTGAATGAGTAAGTATGCATGTATAGCTGAAAAAGAAGCAATACAAAGAAAAACGGGACTGGAAGGATGACTCAGTGGTTAAGAGTACTTGCTGCTCTTGCAGAGGACCTGGGTTCAGTTCCCAGCTCCCACAAAGCAGCTCACAAATGTGTATATCTCCCATTCCAGGTGATCCAACACCTCTTTTGGTCTCTGCTAGTACTAGGCACACACCCACTGCACACATACATACATACATACAAGCAAAATAATCACACACATAAAATAAAAACATTTTTTAAAAGAAGAAAATGATATTTCAGTCTTTAAAACATATTAGAAAGCTATCATAGTTATATTACTGTGGCACTGACATTCAAATAGGAGACTATAAGGGACAAGAATATGTGCAGAAATTTATATAAACATAAAATTAGAAATTTAGTATGCATTAAAAGTACCATCCAGTAGGGCAGTAGTGGCACATGCCTTTAATCCCAGCACTCAGGAGGCAGAGGCAGGCAGATCTCTCTGAGTTTGAGGCCAGCCTGGTCTACAAGAGCTAGTTCCAGAACAGCTAGGATTGTTACACAAAGAAACTCTGTCTCAAAAAACAATAAATAAATAACTAGATAAATAAATAAATAAATGTATTATCCATGAAAAATAGGAAAAAAGTAGACTTCTAATAAAGGATAATGTGTTGTTGAATATTTAACTATGAAATATGTGTTACATTTGTTTCTTCTATGGACTATTTAACTGTGTAAAGGTGTGTTGCATTTATTTATGCTACATTTGTTTAATTATGTAAAGATGTATTGCTACCTCACCTTGACTGCCTAAGCACCTGATTGGTCTAATAAAATGTTGAACAGCCAACAGCTGTAGTAAGAAGAGGTGGCAGCATTCCCGGCTCTTGGCTAGCTTAACTCCTGAAATAATTACACAGAAACTGTATTCATTTAATTACTGCCTGGCCCATTAGTTCTAGCCTCTTATTGGCCAACTCTCACATCTTGATTCAACCCATTTCTAATAATCTGTATGTCACCATGAGGTCATGGCTTGCCTGGCCCATTAGTTCTAGCCTCTTATTGGCTAACTCTCACTCTTGATCTAACCCATTTCTACTAATCTGTATGTCACCACGAGATCGTGGCTTACCAGGAAAGATTCAGCATGTCTGATTCTGGTGTTCAGAGACTAGCTTCTATTTCCTATGCCTTTCATGTTCATTCTCGTTTAATGTATTACTAGTTCACTCCTTTTATTGCTGAGCATTATTCTATAGTATATTACACATTACGTAGCATAGTATGTAATGTGTGAAGTATAAAGACATAGTTTGTTTATATATTCAGTCACTGAAGAACATTTGGAGTGTTTCAAGTTCATGATGATTATAAAAGCATTTATATTTAGGTCCCTTTCTAATTTTTAAATATAGGTAATTTATTATTATATATCTTTCCTGGTGCTGATGTTTATACAGAATGTTCCTAGAAAATGAAACTTTCAGAAGAACAATGATTTAAATATACTCTTTTTTTTTTTAACGTAGTACTGAGAGTTTAATTAAATCCAGGGCCTGATACATGTGAAGCAAACATTTTACCACTAATCTATCCCTGAAGTCCTAATAAATATTTAAATGCCTAAATTACTTCATGATTATTCAGAAATTATCATTAAGAAGACAATTATTCCTACTTGTATGGAAAAAGTGAAATGATTGAATAATCATACTTCCTTTAAACACAGATATATGTCATAACTTACTTAAGAGGAAAATGACAACGTGTCACCATCCCCACTTCCTCCACACACAGTACATATCCTAACTACTTAAGGCCTCAAATGTGGCCTCAGAAGGCTCAAGGCAAAAATCAACTACATAATAAGGGTTAAGATTTTTGTTTGAGCAAATTTTCATCTCTAGTTTAAGAAAAAATATTTGCAATAATCATTTCAATAAAATTACTCTAGTTTTACAGAGACGGAAAAAAATCTTACAATACTCAATACCATTCTTAAAATCTTGGGCCTATTGTTAAGTTATTTTCCTCAAGACTGAGCAAAAACCGCTGATGGGATAGTCTGAACAGTCACTCATCCCAGCATCTAGGAAGAAAGGAAAACAGGAGAAGGCTACAATGTACAGAGACATTGTAAGCAACAATTAGAACAAAAGCAACAACGAAAGCTGACTGGGTGACGTGGAGGGCAACAACGGAGAACAAATCCAGCTCTCACACAAACGAGGTAAGTGAGCTACATCCCCAGCTCTAAAAATTCTTAGCATCCATCGTACTAAGTTACTCTCCCATTTTTTTTCGTCCTATTCTCAAACTACCAGGATTAGATTCTGGAATATGAAGACATACTTGAACTGTCTTTCTTTGCAAATCCATGAATACGCAGGGTTACAGCTGTGAAGCCTGTGCGCTAACATAATGAGTGTCATGCTAAGATACATTAGTGCACAGATGTTATGGAAAAAAACAACCACTTTCTGATTGGATTTAAAGCCTGCTCCAATACAGAATTTGGGTCTGATATTGTCAACAGGGGCAAGAACCCAAGCCTAAGTAGGGCATAGGCTCCCAGCAGAGAACCTATTGCTAATCATTCTGCTAAAAGGACATAAACCAACTCCTAAAGACTTATTGTTATACCCAAAGATAAGTAAATCCCTCAACACTCATCAGAGAAACTTCTCACAGTAGATGATGACTAACAGAGACCCTCAGCTGGTCAACATGCATAGAATAAGAGAGTGTAGAACACGGAGCCCTAACTGGAACATCTATATCATACCCCCTTCTCCCAAGGCTCAAGAGATCACTGGAGAAGAGGAGGTAGAAAAGATTGCAGAAACCAGGGGTAATGAGTACAGCAATCCAGGGATGAATACAGCAAAACAGTGTCTTCTGGACACAGGGCAGTTCCACATAGGACTTAACAGTGGCAGTAATTATTTGTACAACACCTGCAAAGACTGCACAGGTGTGGTTATCAGAAAATCTACCTTTTTCTCAGAAGCCAGAGCGACTGCTGCCTTCGCAGAGAAGGAGTCAATTTTCTTAAGTGATACAGCCCCCAAGAGGCTACCCATGCTCCAGTAGATAGTATATAGATGTGTATACTGGTAGCACTAAGTGGACCCCATGGATTTAAGAATAAAAAAAAAGAGAAAAATGAAATTGTGAAGGAATAGTGGTGGTAGGGATAGAGGTAGGGTTGGAGGGGAGAGAACAGGAAGAGGTAGACTTGATCAAAACATTATATGCATACATAAAATTTTCTATCCACAAAAAGGAGTAACATAAAAATGGGGTGGAGCATGAAGTTTGGAGGGAGGTGGGGTGGAAGGTAAGTCAGGAAGGACTTAATGGAGAAATGGCGAAATGAGTATGACCAAAATACACTGTATGTATATACGTATGAAATTCTCAAAAAATAATCAGGGCCCATTGAGGACCAGAGTATGAAAAGAATTTAAGAGGCAGAAGTGGTGGATAATTACAATGAAATAGTGTTTTGGGGACCTATGAAAGGGTAGTTTCACATGTGAACGCAAAGTGACTGTCAGAATTCACGAGACCTGTACAAAATCAAACCAGATGAAAATCATAGCATAAAAGGGAAGAGGTCACAAAGTCCCAGCTGCAGCTAAGGAGCTATTGGTAATTGATGACGACTAGGGGTGGGAAGGTCAATTATATTCAGGGATGTAGGGCATGAAAAGCTATCCATGCTCTGGTGAACAGTCCTAATTGTATGCAAACAAAGATAGCACCAAGTGGACTCCGTGAGTTCAAAAAAGTAGAGCCCATTAGGTTGAAAGAGAAAAGTATAGGACTTAAGGGAGAAATTGTAAAGGCAAGAATGGGGGTGGTAGATTTAACAAAACATTATATGCTTGTCTGGAATTCCTAAACGAAAAAAAGGAGAAAAATACAGAAAAGAGTCAGGCAGTGGTGGTGGTGGCACATGCCTTTAATCCCAGCACTCAGGAGGCAGAGGCAGGCGGATCTCTGTGAGTTTGAGGCCAGCCTGGTCTACAGAGTGAGTTCCAGGACAGCCAAGGCTGTTACATGGAGAAACCCTGTCTCGAAAAACAAAACAAGCAAGCAAACAAAAACCAGAAAAGTGAGAGGTAAAACTTTAGAGACAGAAGACACATTCAGAACAAAAATAAATGTAGCTGTGTACCAAAACACTGAAGAGAAATACAAATAAATGGGCTGATTTTGACTGTATTCTAGTCATCAATCCAACCCAAGCAGTTACTAGGTGGAAACAGAACTTCTCTAATTACTCAAAAATACGCTGCATGTCATAAGAAGGAATAAGAGACCAGTTCACCTTTTGCAAGTAGAGACAGGTGCACTATGACAAGGATGTGCTGCTTGTTACTCCCACTCCAAAAGAATGTTATGGAATATGTGATCAATACACAGCCCCAGGCTTCAGTTCTATAGAAATGTCTGGACCCGAGAAGACAAAAATATAGCCTTGTGACTATGTATTTGTGTCAGGATCAGCAATGTCCTTCAATAATATTGCAGTAGAACCACCCAGAGATGACTTTATAAAACCTGTTCCTAGACTGAGGCATAGTTAAAGCTAGCTTGAAAATTGCTAGTAAGGGATAGGAGAGTATAGAAAGAAGAAAAAGGTGAGAACAGCACATCTCCTACTTAAAATGAGCCTACTAATCAAAGTAATAACTTATGAGAAAATCTTATGCTGAAAGTCACCTACTGAAATTAACTAGAATGCTAATTTACTTTGATTAAATTTATTTGTTTTAATTATTATTACTTATTTGTTCTTTTGAGACAGGGAGAATTATGAAGTCCAGGCTGACCTCATACTTGCAGCCATCCTCCTGCCCAATCTCCTGCCTAATTCATGTCATTGCTTCTTTTCAGCACCTATGTATGTAAGCACTCTTTCAAGACTCAGGCACACTAAGAGGAAAATGAGAATCAAAGTATCTGATAAGAGTGTTAAGAACTCACCAAGACTTCTGACAACATACATTTCTCAAACGTTATGGCAGACATCCCATTAGGTTTATGGGCCCTCTTTTTTTTTTAACCTTTTATAATACAAAAAAAGAACAATAAAGGTTTTATTACTTAGATGTATTCATTTCTTTTACTAATGATTACAAATGTGAGATCTGCTTTAAAAAAAAAACAAACTCTGAACAGGATCTCATATTGGTTCTATGAGGATTTTCTTGCTTATCTATGGTGGTGGATATCATGAAAATTATAGATTTTTTTCCTTATCAGCTTTTGATAGTGTTCATGTATTTCATGTGTGGCCCAAGACAATTCTTCATCCAGTGTGGCCCAGAGTAGCTGAAAGGATGAACACTCCTATGCTTTTCTTAGTGTATTGGTTGCTCCTGTAGTGAATTACCAAAAACTTTGTGTGTTGGCAAAATTTTAGTTTTTCATATCAGAAATGCAAAACAAGTTACATGGGCTAAAACCAAGGTGTGACAGTGCTGGCTCCTTCTGGAGGCTTCAAGCAAGGATGTGGTCCTTGCTTCTCCCATCTCCTAGTGTTTGTACAATCTTAGTACTACCATGTTGTGTCTTCACATTGGCACTTTCTCTCCTATGAATCCATTTGCCCTTCCTGAGAACCCCTATGACTACATTCAGGGCTCACCCAGCTAAGCTAAGCTAGCTACCTCATCTTTAATCACACTTACAAAATCTCTTTGACATGCAAGATAACAATCTCACATTCTAGAAATTAAGATATGGCCGGGTGGTGGTGGCGCACGCCTTTAATCCCAGCACTTGGGAGGTAGAGGCAGGCAGATCTCTGTGAGTTCGAGGCCAGCCTGGTCTACAAGAGCCAGTTCCAGGACAGGCTCCAAAAGCTACAGAGAAGCCCTGTCTTGAAAAACCAAAAAAAAAAAAAAAAAAAAAGAAAAGAAAAGAAGATATGGACTTTCCTGGAGCTATTGTTTAGCCTATCTTCTGCCACCTAAATGCTGACAACCACTTACCATTAATCTCTATAATTTCCCCTTTATTAATATGTCCTATAAATGTAATCATTATGGTAAACAGATTTTTTTACTCTGGCTTTTTTAACATCTCATGATGAACCTGAAATTTATCCACATTGTTGCACTTTTCACATAGCTATTTCTTGGTACTTGTAGAGGTTTTAGTTCCAGAAACCCTCACTGGAACTCAAAATCCATTACCATATTCTGTAAACATCATTGTATTACTTATAATTCCTAATACAGTATAAATGGTATGCAAATAGTTGTTATACTGTATTGTTTGGAGAATAATGGTAGGCCTGTTCATATTTACTACTTATAATCTAAATGTATTTTACTTACAGTTGAGATTGTAGATGTAGAAACGCAAGCATGGAGGGACAACTGTAGCTTACCACATCACTGAGAATTTCCCACACATGGCTATACCACACTTTGTCCATTCACAAAGTAAAGTATTTGGGGGTATTTCGATTGCTGAACAAGTACTAGTGAAACTTCTATGAACATCAATATACATTTTTTTCATATGAATGTAAAACTACCACTTCTCTTGGGTAAGTATCTAGGAATGAAACTGGTTTGAATGGTCAGTGTTTAGCTTTCTAAGAGAATGCCAAATTGTCTCCTACATTGTTGGATCTTTTATTTATTTATTTATTTGGAGTACATAGTTACTCACTGTGTAAACAAAGGAAAGTGTAAGTTAAGAGAAAAAATAAAGAAAATCGTGTTTAGTTGGACAATACCATCTATCACAAGGGTAGGATGATGAGTTTTCTATTCAAAGGCAGACAGTGGGGATACAGCTTAGCAGGTAGAGAGCATGCTCAGCATGTACAAAGCTCTGGCCGGGTTCAATCTCTAGCACCACAGAAATAGGTCGTGGAGGTGCACACTTGTTGTCCCCAGCACTGGGAAGTACAAACAGGAGGATCAGAAATTCAAGGTCAGTCTCAGCTAGACAGCCTGGACTAGATGAGACCATGTCTAAAAAAAAAAAAAAAAATCCAAAGGTAACAATATAAAGGAGACAGGATAAATCTAGAAATTATGTTATGTTTAGAATAGTAGAGGAACAGTATTTAACATGTGACAACTCAAATTTTCCGTGAGATTAATGATTAAAATAATACACTCACAGTGTCATATCCATTGTCTGGTGCGGGAGAAACAAGATAGAGTCATATTCAAACACTTTACAACAGAAATGTGTGTAGTTATGAATAAAGAGAAAGATCTTAGCAGCAAAAAAAAAAAAAAACCAACAGAAAATTAAGATTGACAGGAGACACTGTGTCTGCAGTAGAAAAAGTCAGAAGATAACAATATTGAAAACCTAATTTTTTTAGTTGAAATCCCGGAAGCAGACGTACTCTAGAATCCAGACTTTGGAGTGGAGGCAGGATGGTGGAGATTCCTATGGTTTATATACTGAAGTACAACAGCACATTATCTTGCTCCCAAGATAAAGCTAAGAGAGCAAGGTTCGAGGAGGGGAGCTGAAGGCGGTTCTAGGAGCTCCTACGGCTCCTGGAACAAATCATATTAGAAAAGACATGACTGTGTTACACTGTAGTGGTTGTAAACTGGATAACCAGGGCGTCACAGACCTTGTTAATTATGCTCTCTGGATGGAGAACATGGAGAAGTTAGTTGTAAGGCCTTTCATCTCAGAGCCTCTCCTGCCCAAAAGACTTTGTTTTCATTCCTGTACCAGAACTTTCAAATATGCTTCTCTCTCTTTCACTTTCCTTCTCCTCATCCCTCTTCTATCCCCCCCCCTCACTGTTTCTCTTGAACCCAGGCCTTAAACATAGCAGGCAAATACTCTACCACTGACCTATGTCCTCAGTCTTCAAATATTCTTATTTTCCAACTCTGGTAAATACAATAATTAACTTTTGTCCCCAGTTTCTGGTACAGCGCTTTCAGGATTCTTTGAATTTCATGGACTTCTTAGTGTGAAATTAGGTGAGGGGGTATTGTTTTGTAATTCATAAACAAACTCTGAGTTTATGCTAATAATGTGACTAGCCTAATAATGGAGGCTCGTTGACAGAGAAATTAAGCACATGATTAGAGAGTGGAGACTTTTGGTCCTAACTCTAGACCTCTTAAGAGGGGAGAAGAACCAAAGATTGAAGTCACTGGTGAGTGGTCAATATTTAATTAATCATGCCTATATAATAGATCCCTCAATAAACCCCTAAGTAAAGGGGTTCAGAAAAGAACTTCCAGGCTGAACACATTAGAGGAGGGAAGATGTGCCTCAAACTCCACAGAAACTGAGGTGCCTATGTCGAGGATACAGACGCTCCTCCCTTAACTATGAAAGCTCTTTGACCAAATTACAGATATACAAAAGGGTCATGGGAACCTCAAATTTGTATAGGAGGTTTGGGACCTGTAGCAGAATTTCCATTTTTCTGGCTGAGTCAGACTGTACTAGCTATTCTGCTCTCACTGGGACCAAATACCGGACCAGCAACTTTAAAGGAGGGTTTGTTTGGGTTCGTGGTTTAAGGATAGAGTTCACTATGACAGGGGTGGGAGGTTGGCAGAAGTTACTTGTGGTTTTAGTAGTGGGAATTTGCTTATATCAGGGCAGATCAGAAGACAGAAAAAGAATGCTCAGTTGGCTTTCTCTTTTTCCCCTTTTCATCCACCTCAGGACCCCAGAAAGCCCATAGCATGGTGCTACCATATTCAGGGGGCCTCTTTCCTCCTCAGTTAAAATTCTGTGGAAATGGCCTATAAGACAAACCTAGGAGTGAGTATCCTACGTGTTTCTTTTGTTTTTTTCTTTTTTTTTCTTTTCTTTTTTTTTTTTTTTTGAGACAGGGTTTCTCTGTAGCTTTGGAGCCTGTCCTGGAACTAGCTCTTGTAGACCAGGCTGGCCTTTGCCTTCCGAGTGCTGGGATTAAAGGCGTGCCCCACCACCGCCCGGCTCCTAGGTGTTTCTAAACCTAGTCAAGTTGAAAATGATGATTAAGCACTGTACACAGATATGCTCTATTTTGTTTATTTGTTGATCAATGTACATAGGTTGTTTCTGGAGCTCCTATGAATAATGCTATAAATATTTGTATCTTGGATCCTTTGTGACACATGGTCCATTCTTTCGGATACATGGGCATCTATAGGAATTAAGCTAATGATCCTTTTGGTAATTACAGTTAATCTTTTGAGGAACTGCCAAACTTCCTTCCTAAGCATCTATACATTTTATATTTCCAACAGTGATGTACTACGGTTCCAACTTTCCATGTTACTGCTAACATTTATCTTTCTTATTGTCTTACTATATGAAAAATACCTCATTGTGGTTCTGATCTGCATTTTCCTCAAATGACTGATAATACACTAAAATGTCTACTTAAAGCTTTTATTTAAAGTTGGGTTACTTCTCTTTTCACTGTTGAATTGTACAAAGTTTTTAACTAGTTTTCTGTTGTTGTTTTGTTTGTGTGTGTGTGTGTGTGTGTGTGTGTGTGTGTGTGTGTGTGAGTTTTGCTATGTAGCTCAGACTGGCCTTAACTAGCAATCTTCCGAAGACATGAGGTTGCATAGAAGCACTACTATACCTAGATATGCAGATCTTTTACTCACTTTAAATTGGGTTTACAGTGTGAGGTATGGAATTCAAATTCACTCTTTACATGTCAATTTCTTTCTAGTCTGCATTGTTTAAGAGATTTTCTTTGCCTATTCTCTCGGCATTCTTGATGAAAAGAAATCAGTTAATGTAAATAAAATGCTTATTTCTGTATTCTTGATTTCTATTTCAAGGATTTATAAGTCTACCTTCATGCCTTTTTTTTTTTTTTGAGGGGAGGAGAGGGTGATAGGTGTTATAAGAATTTCCATCAAGTGACCTCTTCTCATTTTCTATCTTCTTTTAAAATTAGTTTTCTATGGCTGAAGTTACCGTTGGCCCTGTTTTCTTTGACCAAGACTGTGTAAGAGTTTATCAATTCCAAAAAGAAAAGTTTTTTAATTCAAGAATGCCTTCTCTGCTTCTTCTATGTACAGCACTTCTGCAAATATACTGCATGTTCATAAATTAGTAAGGTGTAGCACCAACAGGCTGCCAAAGGAAGAGCACAGAAGGTAAGGGTTCTTTGTATACTCGCAAAAGCAGTAATAGTGTCAGAGGCAGAATGGCTGTCATCAAGCAATTAAACTGAGTTTCTGGGAAAAGACAAAAGCTTGGATGTGTTAAGCTTAACTGCACTTCTAAGAGAATCCTGGCTAAGAGATAGAAGCATTTTTAATCGGGAGAAGTAGGATATGTAACCCAGTTCTGAGCTTCACCTCTTTTTTTACTTACAAAGACAATGAAATCGTCAAGCTGTGTCCCTTTTATCATTTTATGTGGCCAGTGTTAGTATTTTGGAAGGGTATAAACTAAGGTTAGCAGTAAAATCTGTGTTTGAAAACAAGTAAAACTGCAAATTCCACTGCTTTTATAAATTGACTTCTTTAACTAGGTTAGAAGATGAGCCATTGAGAGGATATTTTAAGACTATTCTGTTTCATAGGACCACCATGACCCACACCCCTTAGACCAATTCCCCATTTTCTAAAGACAGGGCCTCACTTGCCTAGACTGGCAGACTAGTCTAGAACTGCCTCCAGAGGGCTGGCATTACAGGTATTTGCAAAGCAGGCTTTTTATATGGGGTCTAGGAATCGAACTCAGGTTCTGAGCCATCTCTCCAGCTCCAAAACTCTTCTAATTGAAAGGAATCACCTCTTTTTGTTTAGGAGTTTCCATCAGAAAAACTATTTTTATTTAAATAGTCAAGTTTAATAACAGTTTATTGTAAGGTCTATTAGTGTTTCAGAGTCTTAAACAATTCTGTCTTTTATGACTTAGAGAGAAAGAGAGAGAGAGAACCCAGCCAGCCCTTTAAACCCAGCACTTGGGAGGCAGAGGCAGCCAGATCTCTGTGAATTCAAGGCGAGCCTAGTCTACATAGTCAGTCCCAGGACAGCCTGGGCTACACAGAGAAACCTTATCTCAAAACAATAACAACAAAAGAGCCCAAATAAACAACTTAAAGGTCATGCTGTTAAAAAGAAAACGGAATCTTATGTAAATACATTTGTACATAAATTAAATGAGAACACTCATTTTATTAAAGATATGTAATTGCTGTTTTAGGGGTTCAGTGGTTAAGAATTCGCACTGCTCTTCCAGTAATTGGTTCCTAGTACCTATATTGGGTTGCTCACAACCACTTGTAACCACAGATCCAGGGGAATCCGACATCTCTGACCCCTGCAGGGACTTGCACTCTATGCACACACTAAAGCACAGACATGCACACATACACAAAACTATTTAAAAAACAAATCTTTAGCTTGTTGTGGTGGAGCACACCTTTATAATCCCAGCACTTGGGAGGCAAATGATCTCTACAGAGTGAGTTCCAGAACAGATTCCAAAGCTATGGCATGGTCACTATGGTATTTTAATCATATGGTATCCTCATCATAAAAATATTTTAGTGCCATGCATTTGGGCTCATGCCTTTAATCCCAGAATTTAGAAGGCAGAGGCAGGCAGATCTCTGTGAGTTTGAGGCCAGCCTGGTCTACAAAGCAAGTTCCAGGACAGCCAGGACTGGAACCCTAACCCTAACCCTAACCTAATTTACACAGAGAATTCCTGTCTCAAAAAACCAAACCAAACAAACCATATTTTTTTGTTGTTCTTTTGTTTGTCTGTTCTTTAGTAAAAGAAGACTAGGGCATGATAGAACACTTGCCTAGTATGCACAAGGTCTTAGATTCAATCCCTGGAATTTAAAAATGTTTTACTTTACTAAAAACTACTACTGCTTCACACACTCTAAGAATGTTTAGCCCATGCTAACAAATACTATTACGTAATACTGAAAAATAGTCTGTTTTAACTTCACTATAAAATATTTCATTTAAAATAGTTGCTTCATATATCCAGAATGTTCAACTTTCCATATAACTATACATGATTTCAATAATCCTTTGAATCTATGCTTTATTTCTCACTTAACAGTTTTTAGGAATTAAAACCTAAATATTAAAATCTTTTTTCAAAGAACTAATAACTTTAAGCTTTCCAATTGCTATAAAAATTTAAAATAATGAGCTGGGTGGTGGTGGCGCAGGCCTTTTACCCCAGCTTTCGGGAGGCAGAGGCAGGTAGATCTCTATGAACTTGAAGCCAGCCTGGTCTACAAGAGTGAGTTCAGGACAACTAGGACTGTTACAAAGAGAAACCCTGTCTCAAAACAAAAACAAAATTAAAAAAAGAAACAGTATCTTGAACTGAAGATATTTAGTAATAAATATTTTACTCCCTTTTACAAACAAGTACATATGCAATACTATCAGATAATTATCATCTAATTTCCATAAGGAACCAAAATACAAATGTCAACTCGATGAGTTTGATGAGTCCATCAATATACACTGAGAATGCCTACAACTTTCATGGACAACGCTTTGGAAATTCCAGATAACAGAAGTAGCATGTGATGATAGAACTAGGAAGGCAGGATGGAGTCAGATATACGCAGTATCCTCAAAAAGGGTGATGACATACAACCACAAGCTTCTCTTGTAAGGCTGACATGCCCTTTCTAGTGGATGTTTTTGGATTATACAGCAAATCCGTAACGAAAGTGGCCTAACCACATCAAAGGTACTATTAAAAATTAAAAACATCTTGAATTTTCAAATTCTATTCTTTCTAAAGAATACAGTACATTTCAGAGCATACCAGCATTGTGATCTACAATGACCTAGCATCTTTCTTCTTGCTTCATTCTACTTCTCTGAGTTACTTCCCTAACCCTTCTTCTTGCCAAACTTTATACCATATCTACAAAGCTACAATAAATTTGATTCATTGAACTGGGCGGTGGTGGCACACACCTTTAATTCCAGTATTCAGGAGGCAGAGGCAGGCAGATCTCTGTGAGTTCGAGGCCAGCCTGGTCTACAGAGTGAGTTCCAGGACAGTCAGGTTTGTTACACAGAGAAACTCTGTCTCAAAAAAATATTTGACTCATCCAAAATTTCAATGATTTTTAACTCAGAATTCCTAGGACCTTATCTAATATATGCTATTTTTCACTTGAAATATGCTCTTTATTTATTGAGACAGGATTTCATGTAGTTTAAACTATGAACCTCTGATCCTTCGGCTTGCACTTCCTGAGTGCTGGCATTAGACCTGTGTCATATGCTTTGCTTAATTTGGTGCTGGGGGACCAAACCCACAGCTTCCTGTACTCTAGACACTCAACTACACTACATTCCAAGCCTATAATATACTGTTTGAAGGGCTTTCTTTTTAGTTTTACAGTCGTGTGTTACATAATGATGTTTCCCAACAGGCTCCATAAGTTACAGCAGTGTCATAAGATTATATGACCTAGAAATACAATAATGTTTGCCCAACAATAAAATTGCCTAACAATGTTCCTAGAACTTACCCCTACTATGAAATCACATGACTGTACTGATCATAGTTCCTCAGTGGATCTAAAGAAGTCAACAGTGCTGGGATATTTACATATAGGACATTACAATGTAAAAAATCAAATATGAAGAACATAAAAATTTTCTAAAACACTGGAGAGGTCAAGTAATAAAAACACGATAGACTTCCAGTTGTTCTTTTGAGTGTGAAATAGATAAGCTATCAATACTATGTCACACTAAGTAGAAACCACTTAAGTGACCCTAAAGAATGTCCAACCTATCAATGAAAAGCATACAGAAGGAGTATATCAGTTATGGAGTCAAATAACATAGTAAAGGATGCACAAAGTTTTAAAACCCCATGTCTCACACTTCACTAACGTAAATCAATTTACTAAAAATTTAAAAAATATTTAAAGGATGGAGAAATGGCTCAGTGGTTAGAGTGCACATTTTTCTTCTAGAGGACCTTGGATAGATTCCCAGCACCTACAACAGGCAGTTGACAACAGCCTGTAACCCCACATCCAGTCATCCATTACCTCTTCTGAAGTCCATGGGTACTTCACTCATGTGCATGTGCCCCCACACAGACACACACATATATGCTTAATAAAGATAGAAATTTAGGACCAGCTAGATGGCTCAGCTGGCAGTGGTGTCTGACACCAGGCCTGACAGCCTGAGCTCCGTACCCAGGACTCACACTGTGGGTGGAGAGAGCCAGTCCTGACAGTTGTCCTCTGACCTCCACACATGCACACACACAAAGTAACTTAAACATTATCTATACATTTATTCTAAGTAAAGTAGAAACAATGTTAAGTAGTCTGCCACTGTTCTTTTAGATAAATGTCCTTTTCAAAAGCTTTGAGAGATCTCGGGACATAACTCAGTAGTAGAATGTTTTTGTACCATGTATAATAACCTGGGATCAAACTATAGCACAAGGTAAAATAATAAAAAAGCTTGAGATTTGGCATTAATGCTGTATTTCTAGAATACAACCTAGATAGCTATGATAATACAAGTATTGTAGAGGAAGTTTTACATATTTATTCTGAAAAGTTTGTATTCTGTCTTTCATAAGCATAAAAATTTAAAAATATTGTGTAATTCTGAAGAACAAAAAGGTAGCGTTAAAAATGGAAAAAATTAGCAATTATTAAAATATTTAGAATAGAACTCTGGCTTCTGTTTGCACCTGCACTCATATGCACAAATCCACTCACAGGCATACATAAGTTTTAAAAAGCCTTTTAAAATGTTTTTAAGTGTTGCATTTTCTCTTTCCTTCCTTCCTTCCTACCTTCCTTCCTTCCTCCAAGTCTCTCTTGTGTGTCCCATGAACTCACTGTGTAGCCTAGAACACTATGCACTTCTGACTCTTACACCTCACCTCCAAGTACTGGCATAACAGGTTAGGATTACAGGCATAGATTATCATGGGTCCCAGTTCTACACAGTCCTGGGAATTGAATCATGCTTCAAGTATGTTAGGCGAGTAGTCCACCAAATGAGCTCTATCCCAACCCCTTAAGTATTATTTTCCTTTTAATTATAGAAAAATGTCATTCTTTAATGTCTTGCTATTAAAACATTCAGCATAGAAAACAGTTGAATCATTTTGTTACTAAAGCCTAGTATTTATACAGTAGTTTGTACTTAAACAGTCATTATTTAAATAAAAGTTGGTCATTCAGATACAACCTGCTACCTCTCTTACTATATTTGCACTGCTATTTGAAAATAGCACAGACTGTGTCTATGTACAGTAGAGATTGATTTCTCACAGTTCTGGAAGCCAAGAGGACTAGTATCTGATAGAGACGACACTGTTTCCATGAGGTCCTCTGTGTGGCCTAAAGTGAAGAGTAATTCTATTCCTTCAAGCCACATATCACTGTTGAAGGAGGCTGCTTGTTGGTTCCCAGCTGCTAAGCCTCAAAATAACCACACAGAAACTATATTAATTAAATAAATTCTTGGCCTATTAGCTCTAGCTTCTTACTGGCTAATTCTTACATATAAATTTAACCCATCTCCATTAATCTGTGTATCACCACATGGCGGTGGCTTACCAACAAAGTATCAGCACATCTGTCTCCGGCGGCAGCTCCATGGCTTTTCCCTAACTCCACCTTCTTCCTCCCAGCATTCAGCTTAGTTTTCCCTGCCTAGCTCTTTTCCCCTATAGCTCTGCTATAGGCCCAAAGCAGTTCCTTTATTAACCAATGGTATTCACAGCATACAGAGGGGAATCAAACATCACATCACCTCCTCTCACCCCACCCTCATACTTTCTGGTTGTTTTGAGACAGGGTCCCACAACATAGTCCAGGCTGGCCTCTAGCTGAAGGTTTTTCTTTTCTTTTTTCTTTTGCCTTAGTTTCTTAGTCTGGGACTATAGGCCCATAACACCTTATGCCCAGCCCTCAAATATTTTATCAGGGCTTTGACCCTGCCCATGAGAGCTTTGTCCTTACAATTTAAATTTAAAATCCAAAGTCTCCAGTTCTTAATATAATTATATTGGCCATTACATTTCAACACATAGGAGCTGGCAAGATGGCTAGGCAGCTAATGGTGTATGCCATCAAGCCTGATGACCTAAATTTAATCCTCAATATCTACATGGTAGGAGAGATCCCGCTTGTGCAAGTTTTCTTCTGACTTCCCCACACATATCCATATTCATACACATTATACATACACACACAAAATAAACACATGTAAACAATTTTTTAAAATTTTTTAACATATCTTTTATTGTAGTTAGGCTATGTCACTTCCCTAACAGTAGATATGTAATTCATAAACAATGATAAAAGAGAAATTTCGCCAGTCTGCGGTGATGCGTGCCTCTAACTTCAGCACTTGGGAGGCAAAGGCAGGTGAATCTCTGTGAGTTTGAGGACAGCCTCGTCTACAGAGTAAAGTTCCAGGAGAACCAAAGCTACACAGAGAAACCCTGTCTTGAAAAACCAAACAAAAAAACAAAAACCAAACAAACATAAAACCAAAAAAAAAAAAAAAAACCAACAGAGCAATTTCTACTATTGGAATTTTTTATATTAATGGGCAGGGTGAATGTTTTCTCAATCTCGCATTATAGAATAATCTATTCTTAGAAAAACATGTCTAAGTAAAATTTATATTAAATTTCTACATTTTATTTAGAGTTGCTAGTTACACGTGTGATCTACTATTTGTACTATGTATTTATTAATTTATGGTGCTTTGGACTGATGTAAGACCTTTCATATGTTATGCAATATTCTCCCCTATACAGTTCCCCAATTCCTTTAGATACATGCTTAGTTTTATTCTACTTTATCCAAATGGTAAAAATTCTACTTCTATCCACAAACAGTACCACATATACATAACACACACACTTTCTCTCTCCTCTTTTATGGCTGCATGGCCATTCACAAAGCAGTGGAAGGGCACACAGTAGCTTCTCAGTGTGGTCGGAAAAGATGCTTGTGAAGCAGTAGAGGCAGGAGAGCCAAATTATAAAGCTTAAGGTAGAGTGAGGAAGGAAAGAAAAAGGAGACCCTCTACAAAAAGCACTATATCTATATACAAATGGACATAAATGTCTTAGTTTATTTTCCTATTAGCATGACAAAATACTTTTACAAACACAACCTAATGAAGAGAGGGCTCTTTTGGCTCAGTTTCAAGTTACAGACCATCATGGCAGGGAAGTGACAGTGGCAAGAGCTGGAAGAGAAATGGCCACATTACATGCAGTCAAGAGCAGACAGCAAGAAATCACACACATGCTACTGCTCAGCCAGTTCTCTTTCATCCAAACCAGAGCCCAACCCACATTTAGTGTAGGTTTTCCCACCCAAAGAAGCTCAATTAAGAAAATTCTTTCCAGGCATGCCCACAGGCCAACCTAATCTAGACAATACCCAAGATCGCATTTCCATGGGATTTGAGACTGTATCAAGTTGATAATTAAAATTAATCATACATACAGACATATAAAAATGTAAGAAGGGGGACACAACCAAATCTGACAGAGGGAGTACCCATAGAATCTCAATCCGTAGCCACTTCTGCTTTCAGCCTCTTGAAATATAGAGGAAATGGAGATCAAGTGTAGCTTTTATTATCACAGCTAAAGCTGTGTGTGTTATGTGTGCTCATGAATGTGTGTGTCTAGACTATATAACAGGAACAGTAGTTTAATCTAATTTTAACAGCAATTAGGCTTATGGTTCACTGCAGAAGTCTGTAAACTTTCGGTAAACTGTGATGGCTAATTTTGTTACTTTGGTGGCATTTGGAACTATCTAAGAGACAAACCTCTGGGTGTACCTGTGAAGGCATTTCCAGATGGTTTAGCTGGGGTTGAGGACCCATCCTGAATGTAGCTATCTATCATCAGCCCATGGGTGAGAGTTCCCAGACTAAATAAATTGAGCAGAGTTCTATACTGCATATCTGCTTCCTGGCTACAGATGCAATGTGACCAGCCAACTTACTGCCCTGCCATCATGTCTTCCCTCCCATGAAGGAGTACCACCCCAAACTGTGACACAAATTATACCATCTTAGGGCTTCTACTGCTGGGATAAAGCACCATGACCAAAAGGAACTTGGGAAAGGACTTTAGTTTATGGTTCCTCAATACACTCCGTCACTGAGGAAGTCATAGTCAGAGGTTGAAACTGATGCAGAGGGCATGGAGGAACACTGCTTACTGGCTTGTTCACCTTGCCTTCTTAGAGCACCCAGGACACCAGTTCAGGGGTGGCACTACCTACACTGAGATAGGCCTTTTCTACATCAATCATCAGTCAAGAAAATGCACCCCAGGCTTGCCCACAGGCCAATTGCCAGTCTGGTAGGAAACGTTTGATCAGTTGAGGTTCCCTCTCCAACATCACTCTAGTTTCTGGCAAATTGACATAAAAGCAGTCAGCAAAAGCCTTTCTTTCCTGAAGTTACTTTTGTCCGGTATGTTGTCATTGCAACAAGAAAAGTAACAGATACAGGACGAGATAGTGTTTCTTAGTCATACTGCCTCGGGTTCTCGATTCTGGTTCTGTAGGAAGACAATAATCACAGCCAAGTGATGCTAACTTTACTGTGTAGACAAGACTTGAGTACCCAGTTAGACAATCAGCACTCATCTGGTAGATGCTGCGTTGACTTGAGTACCCAGTTAGACAATCAGCACTCATCTGGTAAATGCTGTGGAGGAGTTCTGTAGTTGTGGATAACACCTATACCTGTTAACTGGAAGGGACGATGGCTCTCAACACTGTACATGAGCCTTGTCCAATCAGACTCAGAAGACTTGAGGTTTCCTAGGAACGAGGAAATTCTCCCTCAAGACTGTCAGACTCCTGAATCTAAGTGCCAGCCTGCCTTATAAATTTCCTACTTGTGAGCCACCACAATTGTATTAGCCAACCCTTAAAGTAAATCTCCTGGTAAGTGACAGGTAATGTGTGGTAGACGACTGCCCATGCTTCTCTGGAGAACCTTGACTAATGCATAGACAATACGTAAACTAATGGGCATGACTGTTCCATTAAAACTATTTACAGTAACAGCTGGTGGATAAGAGCTAGCCTGGATTTTCCCGAACAGTAGTTGTATCATTAATAAAAGATAGCTGCTTTCACTAAGCTCGTTTTAGTTTGAGATTTAAATTTTTAATTAAGTGTGTGTGTGTCAGTATGAGGGTTTGTGAATTCAGGGCCCTCGAAGGCCCAACGAGGGTATCAGACGCCCTGCAGCTGGAGTTACAGGCAGTTGTGAGACATTAGATGTGGATGCTGTGCACTCCAAGCTCTCTTAACCACGGAGCCATCTCTCCAGCCCCACATCTAGGGTTTAAGCACTGCAAAAGGTGTGTCACACATGTAATGGAAATTGTGTCCCCAAATTGGAAATAATCTTTGCTAGGACAGACAGTCTGGAACAACTATGAGTGAATATGATCTCTAATGTTTTGGCATTATTTTCACGTGTTCTTATATTTTTAATTATTACCTTTGGAGATTAAAATTTTCCTGCCAAAAAAAGCAGAAGTCAATTAAAGGAATGTTTTAGATATTCACTTATTAAATTTTGCATGTTTTCAATAAGTTTTTAAGGAAAATTTAAAAATTATGAAATATTAAACACAAGAGTTACAATTTTAGGCACAAAAGGAATTCTTTTTTTTAATCAAAGATGTACAGCACAGAACTTTCATAACATTTATTGCAAATAGGGATTTTTAATTTAGAAAATGGGACCTACCTACGAGTTTATTTTTATTATTATTTTTTGTTTATTTGAGTCAGAGTCTCATAGCCCAGGCTGGCTAGGAACTCTGTAGCCCAGGCTGGCCTTGAACTTGTAATCCTCCTGCCTCCGATTCCTGAGTTCCATTGCTGGGATTACAGGTGTGCACCACCATGACAGACACCACCTATAAATTTAAGTAGTAGATTGTCAAGTTAGTTGATGACCCCAGATTCCCTTCTCTATAAATCTAATCTAATAAGATTTTCATTTGAGAAGAAACTGGTATCCCCCAAAAAGTACTCATGGTGGAGAAACAGGTTTCTCAAAAGATTAGGATAATCTATAACTGAAAATGATCAATTTGCAAAAAGCTAATAGTGCCCCATCTTCTAAGCAGTAAAGAATATCTTTATGATTGCTTTTCACATACAGGAGCTTCTACGAAGGTGATATGGTCCAACGATGAAAAGAGAACAGGTAACTTGAAATGTAATATCTGAAAGAGAATTCTAAGTAATCCAGTGTACTAAACAACAATAACAACACTTAAGCCTAAGGATAAAGGACTGTATGACCATGGCTAGATTGACAGACAAGTCTATAAAGCAGAGGGATGAAGTCAGTAAAAGCCACTGAGACACTGCCTTAGAGAAGAGATGGAAATTAATAAGAATGGTGTTGGCAAGAGTCAACAGAGACATTAATTCAGAAAGGAGCCACACTCAGAGAGGATAGATTATCAAAGACGGGCCAAGGGAGAGAACTGTACAAATGAAAGGGGATTGAGTCTAGCTTGTTTAGAAGAGCTCTGATTTCAGATGCTTGCCTATCAAATTGTTTGCTCTGATTATTGTTTGGGAACATACAGACACTATTATACCTACTTAAATCCATAATTCTAAGTGAAACATAAAATGTCTTTAACACAGCAAAATTTCAGTAATTATTTGTTGACAATGATAAATTACTTAAAAATACACAGTAGGGACTAATTCAATCTCTGCTCCCCGCCCCCAACCATTCTCAAAGAAAAAAAAATTACGTCAGTGGTTTTTAGATGTTACCTAGCATTAACTAAAAATTGGAATCTGGAGCCTGTGAGATGACTCAACAGGTAAAGGAGCTTGCTGCCAAGCCTGATGACCCGAGTTTGATCCCCAGGACGCACATGGTAGGAGGGAACCCACTCTTACAAGTTGCTCTCTGACCTCACACATGCTCTGTGTTGAGTACCCTCCCCAATACACACACTAAATAAATAAATACATCTAAAAATTCTTAAACAATTAACATCTAGAATCTCTGTGAAATAGAAATCTGGTACCACACTCACCTCTCATAATAAAATCCTCAATATGGGGAGGAGACAAAGCCATAATCTGCCAAAACCCACATATGATCCTTGCCAGATTTAGGGCTTCCGTAGAAAAGTTCCCACTACCAGGCTTGACTACTATAACTCAGGGAAACACAGAACACACTCAAAAAGATGTTTAGGGATCTATACAATGTTAAGTTCTAGGAAGGTAAAGGGGTGGTTTAGACACGTAACTATGAACAATTATGGAACGCTTGCTATGTTCTAAGAACTGATGATAGATCACCTTATTCAATCCTTTCAACAATACCATGAGATTTAGGCAGTATTGTGGATTTAGGTCCCTAATCCACAGGAAGAAGCCCAGATTAAGGAATTCTTAGCAAGTTCAAACAATTGTTGAAGATAAAGGTAGTAAGAAGTAGGGTTGAAATTTGAACCCAAGAATTCTGATTCTTAAGGGTGTTATACAGTCGATCAAACATAATGGAACAATTAACTTTCTTAAAAGGACAAACTAAAAGTAATCTGTATTTAATTATATTCCCAACCAGATACTTTGTCTACATTTCAACACCCTAAAAGGCTGAGGCCTGAGTGTCAACAAAAGGCTAACAAATATCCCCTGAAGTTTGTACTAGCTAAAATTTATTATAGTGATGACCGCAGACAAATGAAACAGGGATGGTTGTCAACTGATACTCCACTTTGCTCATATGAAATGACAAATCCAAATACAGACACACACACACACACACATATACATATGTGGCATTTCACTTCGTGGAATTATTTGGATCCAAGGGATTCTTTAAAACAAACAAAAAGCTAAATCAAATCAAATGTCACTCATAAAATCCAGTGTCTTCACCACGCTTCCAAGTTTCAGTAAGAATTTACCGTCAAACAATTGGTGCTTGGGACATCGGTCAAACTCCCCATCATTTGCGGCTTTCCCACACTCCTTCGTATTTATTAGTTCTCATTTACATCTTAGTTTACCACATTGAGAGCGGCTTTGAAAGTTTCCACTCATAGACACCAGACTACGTCACAGAATTTCCTCGGTCTTTCTACATAAGTGAATGTTTGCTGCAAAACCTGTAGCTGCGCTCTCAAAGCTTAACAGCATAATCTTAAGATAGAAGTGATCATAAAAAATACTAAAACTTATTGACTCCAAGGAAACTACGACAAAGGTACTGTCGGAATCAATCAGGAGGCTGCAGATGGAGGGAGCGCTGTCAAACCCTACAAGGTGGGCAGGGACGCGCCAGGGGAGGCTCGAAGGGGAGGTGGGAAAAGGCAAGTGTTTGACTCGATTTCGTCAACTGTCACTGCGCCACTTGCCAAGCGCAAAGAAACAAAATCCACCCACGCAACCAGCCGGGCCGGACCCGGAGCGGCGGGCCTACCGGGGCCCGCGGCGGACGCGGGAGCGAGACGAGCACCGTGCCCCTCGCACCCCGGGCGGTGACCAGCCCGCCCGGCCTCCCGCGCCGCTCCCGGCGCCCGCACGCCCGCACGTCGCCGACCAGCCGCGGCCGCTTACCGTGGCGCCTGGCAGCTTCCCCCGAAGCGGCCCTCAACGGCTGCCGCAGTCAGAGCACCACCCCGCGGCGGGGCACGTCTAGCCCGCCCGCAGCTCCCGGCTCCCCCGCAACGCCGCCAGTCTCGCGAGAAGCGGGCGGACGAGAGCGCGCAAGGGGGCGGGGGAGGAGGAAGGGCGGGGCTGCCAACGGCGGCGGCCACTTGTGCGCCGCATCCGGAGGGGCGGCCGCCATTGTGCTTCGTCGCCGACTGCTCTGCTGTCCCCGTGGCCTGAGACCGAGCACACCGGGAGAGGAGGAGGAGGAGGCGGTGTGGCTGCGGCGAGCCCCACGCTCCCTGCGGTGTGCCAGCTGGAAGAGGGTAAAGAGCGGCGGCAGCGGTGGGGGAGGGGAGCATTGGCGTGCGCTACCCCCACCCCCATCCCCGGGCCCTGGGAGCGGGGGAGGGCGGACGGTGCGTGTCCCTCGGGGACTCTCGGCGGCTTGGGGCTCCGGGCGGCGGGAGTACGGGATTGTGCTTGGTAACCCCACCTGGAATTTCGGTCAGGTTCTCAGCCCCTCGGGGTCGGTGACGGTAGGCCGCTGCGTGGCCCCGCACCGTGAGTGGCGTGAGTGGCAAAAGATGGCTCTTGAGAGTCAAGCCGGGGTGAGAGGTGTAAATGACCGACTCTAGACACGCAAGGTGTGAGTAATAAAATGCTCCCTCATCTTGGAACTGCGTAACGAAGACGAAGAGCGTACACACACACACACACACACACACACACACACACACACACACACACACACACACACACACACACACACACACACACACACACACACACACACACACACACACACACACACACACACACACAC
>PVIU01004365.1:0-58782 GCA_004026605.1 Ondatra zibethicus | reverse complement strand
GTTTTAAATGTCCTTATTTCTAGCTCCCTTCTGCTCCTTTTGTATCCAGAATGAAGCTACATAATGAAGATGAGCATAGAGAGAAATCTCTGATTTACAAATCCAATACTAGTAGTATCACTAAGAAGGTAGATTCTTGGTATTTTCCTAAGATAACCAGAAATGGGGTCAGTGTTTCGTTTCCAGCTCCCGTGAGTGGGAAGCAGCCGTCGTGCTGTGGCCGTGAGGGGTAGCAGAGGAATCAGAGGCTCTGGTCACTAGCATGACCGAAATTATTTAACCTCTTCAGATTTCTTTGTTGAGATGAGTTCCCCTGCTCCTGAGATGTGTTTTTAATGAGCTGAGCTAGTGTGTGGAGCAGTCAGCAAACACTCTACAAGGCATAAAATACTTGCAGTGTGAATTTGTAATGACTGTAAACAAACGAAATTTACCACGGGTCTATAACCAAGTATTCTTCTCAGGAAAAACTTGAAATTGGACTTTGTGAGTTGTATCCATTTGTGAGTTGTATCCACATAGGTTCACGTATATATGGGTTTGTTTTATTTACGTTGTATTTCATGCTGGCGTTGAATTTATAATGCTGCCCAGACTGACCTCTAACTTAAGATACTCTTGCCTAAGCCTTCTGGCATTGCTGGAGTGTGCCGTCAGATCCAACACCAGTACACAGCTCTAGTTTTGCCCTAAATGGTACACCATTGCCTCCCCCCCCCATAGATTTTATTCTTTATTCTTTGACAGTCATATATGTATATATTGGAATTTAGTGTGTTCCCCCCCCAATTATCTTATTTTCAGTTTCATGGGGTCAGATGTCTTATGCAATGTAGGGTCTCAGATATACTTAGTAAGCATTTACTCTCTGACCAAACTATAACCCCAAACCCGGATCAGGTGTCTGGAATAAGGAGGTTTGTTTTCCTGTGTAACTGCAAAATTTTCCTCTGTTCTACATGAAGGTGTTGGATAATCAATCACCTTATACATAAGCCACCAATAACATTTATGTAGACAACGCTTAGTCAATTCCATATCCATCTCACACACCTCTTTCATCTGTTATATGATAAAGAGGTGTCCACATTTTAATATACATCAAGAAGGTGATCTTACTGTGGAAAATGTATCCAGTGGTATAAAGCACTGCTTGGTTACTAGATTAGGGTTTCCCTTTGCAACAATGAGCTTGCTGTGCTATCTTCTTTCTATAACTCACAGTTTAATTGTCAGACTGATGTGTAAACAACTGCTGTCTGTACCTTGCTGTAAACACCGTGCAGAAATGCTGTGGAGGCATAAATGGTGTGTGTAGGCTTGGAAAATGTTGAAGGGAAAAATGCTTGCACTCAGCTGAGGGTGGCTAGAACCTGCTTGTGGTGCTGTGGTTTTAGACGGTGACAGTGGCTCAAAGGTAAAATGAAGGGAGGTTAGAGGTTGGCACGGAAACTTTCTGTAATACATTAGGAAGTTTAGTGCCCTGTGCTGTAGAATGAAGAACTGTTGTATCCAATAAAATTGATCTAAAGATTATCGACAGATTGTTTTGTGTGTGTCAGAAACCTGGGAGTATTTATGTAGAATGTATAGGTGTGTATCAAGCCATATTTTTAAGTAACAAATAATTTTAAGTAACAAGTAATGAGCTATTAAACTATTAGATCAACAGTGGGCCAAATTAGATAACAATTTAAGTTGAACAAGTTCCTACTAAAGTTGATGAATCACTGAAAGATAACTCCATTTGAGTTCATTTATCTTCTGTTTTCGATTAAACTTGTATTATTAGTAAAGTTACTGGGAGTGAACCCAAAAGGACTGAGCAGAAGTGATAAAATTGCTTTATAATTTAAGAGGTGACTGAGATTTGATGTCTGATTTTAATTTTAGTTTTCTGCACCGAGATGAACCTTATTGTGGTCAAAGCTGGTTTTACCTGTGACTACTGGGTAGACTAGATAAGTTTGAAAGTCTGGTTTTAAAATCACCCATTTAAAAGGATTTAAAATCCTTTGCACCCATTTTTCCACAGCTGTAAAAGGAGGGTAGGCTTGTAAAAAAAGAACTCTAAAATGCGGAATGAAGATTGATTTGTGACATCTCAACAGCAAACCACTTCAAAGAGAATAGGTTATTTCTTTAAGGGCTGTAGTACTGATAGACAATATCACAGTTACATTTTTTGCTGCTGCTGCTAATTTTTTGCTTTTTAAAAGTATTTAAGAAAACCTTAAAAATATTAGGAATATCTTAAGTCCGTGATAGCTAAGTATCAAGAGAGATTTTTCTAAAAGGCCCTAGAAGTTTTGTGTGTCAAAGAACTTCCCTCATTTGCCCACATTTAGCTTCCCTGTCACTTAGGTGGTGGTGGCTGATACTTGGATCTTGCTATTCAGAGTGATCTTTTATGGTATGATGTTTCAGGATAGCATCTGAAGAATGAAAATAGAAGCTACAAGACCTCTTAGGATTTTTTCAAATCATACAGTATCACTTGAGTACACATCTGCATTCAAGGGATAAAAAAGTAAAAATTGGCCGTGTTCTGCCCAGTCCAGAGCATGTGGCATTGCCAACATATGTTCTTACTGGGACATGGGAGAAATTTGTAGCAGTATTTTATGATCCACTGAAGATTTAAATCATTTTAAGAATACACATTCTTTAAAATGCCAAGATTGCAATTTCTTTAAAATAATTAATAGAAGAAATGGTACATAAATAAGTTTGGTTACATAATGATAATTTGTTTAACATTGTTGATTGGTATGTGAAAGTTAACTTTTCCTACTTTTTGTATGTTTAAGAATTTAATAGAAAACTTAAGTCCTACACACCCCATGATCTAAACTCTCTTTTGTTTGTGACTGTGACCTCATCCTAGTCATTATAATCGCAGTACTTTGTATGTAGATGGTAAAAGTAAAAAGAGCTATTTATATTTTGTGTGTGTTGTGTTTGCATATGTGTGTGGGTTCTCAAGCTCATCTGTTTGTGGATGGAAACCAGAGATCAATATCTGGTATCGTAGTGTCTTCCTCTATCACCTTCCACCTTGTTTTTTGAAATAAGGTCTTTACGGTCTCTAAATGAACTGGAACTCACTGATCATGGGATAGATTGGTTAGCCGTGAGCCCCTGGAATCTTCCTGTCTTTGTTTCACAGCACAGCTGTGCATTACCATATTTTGCTTTATATGTGGGCGCTACAGATCTAAGCTCAGGCCTTCTTTCTGAGCAGAAAATATTTTACCCACTGAGAAATTTCCCCGTCTCTTATTTATTTTTTGACATGGGGTTTTTAGCCTAAACTGGGTTTAAATATTTGAGGATGACCTTGACTTTTTGTTACTCATGCCTCTACTACATGCTGATATTATAAACTAGGATTGCAGAAAGCCTCAACCATACCCGGTTGTATGTATTTCTGCATGCTAGGCAAGTAAGTATTCTGCCACCTGAGCTATATCTCTAGCTCTAACCCTCCAGTTTAGAAGTCTTCACAGCTAGGAGGAGTTGGGCTGAGATAAGTTTTTTAGGTTTGTTTATTTTATGTGTATGCGTGTATATATGTCTACCAAATGTGTATAGGAGTCCAGTGAGGTCAAAGGGGGCATCAGATCCTCTGGAACTGAGGGCAGATTGTTAACTGCCATGTTGGTGCTGGAAACCAAACCCAGTCCTCTGTCAAGAGCAGTAAGCAATTTCATTGCAGAGTCATCTCCAGCCCCAAGTGAATTATTCTTAGTTCAAAGATACTGTTAAGATAACTAAGCTTATAGAAGGTTCTTTGCAGAGAATGGCTTGTGTATAAACCTGAGTCTTAAAATATTTTTATTATATGATAAAGACAAATTTCAAATAGTAAAAAAGCCAATGGATTTTCTGAGCTATTTATGTGAAATTTCTAACTCTGGTGGTGTTGTTTTATAATAGCTAGTATTTGTTCAATATGTACAGTGTCATCAAATCTCACAATACACTTTGAAAGTAGTATCGCCATTTTGGAGGTAAAAAGCCTAAGCGTTAGAGATTAAATAATCATACCATTTGTAATGATTTCACATCTTATATTTTACCTTTTTCCTACAAATTGTCTGAAGTTGGCTTGTGCTGAAAATTAGGCATTAGTTTATTTCCTACAAAACTTCAGTGTCTTATAAAGTGGGTACATGAATTTTACTAGTAAATGCGTTAAATACGTTTGTGTTAAGAAATGTATTAAATACAGGAAAAGACTTAGGTTTGGAAAACAATATCAGTTGCTATGGATAGGCTGGATTTTTTTTGTTAGTCTCATATGTGGTTTGTGTCTACTACGTTACAGTATAACTTGACAACCTGAATAATGAAAACCATTATTAAGTTAATAGGACAGTCATCTACAGTGTTATGATAGGAGACAAAGCAGAATCAGAACTTGGTCAGGTTTAGTGTGACACAGCTTGTAATTCCACTATGGGGGCTGAGGTAGGAGATCACAGTTGCAAAGCCATTCTGGGCAATTTAGTGTGATCTGTCTCAAAAGTAAAAATAGCAAAAAAAAAAAAAAATTCTATATAGTTCTGACTGGCATGGAGCTAACTGTAGATCAGTTTAACCTTGAACTCAGAAGTCATCCTGCCTCTGCCTCCTGAGTGCTGGGATTAAAGGCATGAGCCTCCTGTGCTTGACTAAAATAATTTTTTAAAATTACAGTTTAAGGCTATATCTCAGTGGTACAGCACTTGCCTGGCATGTGAGAGACCCCAAGTTTAGTCTCCAGTACTACAAAAAAAAAAAAAAAGGAAAATAACTGCTTCTGAGTTGTACCATTACTTCTCTGCTTTGTAAATTGTTAGCTTTTCAAATTTGGTTAAGTGAAAATCCCAAGTTTTACACTGACAGGCAACTTGTGGTAGGGGTCAAACAAAATTGTCCTCAGAATCAGGTAGCAGAACTTCCTTGCTTCAAGTGTTTTCCATTAACTTATAGAACAAGTGTGTGGGTGTCTGTGTACCTGCATATATCTGTAGATGCCAGAAGAGGTTGGAGTGTGTTCCTTGAAGCTAGAGTTAAGGCATTTGTGAGCTGCCCTTCATTGGTGTGGGCTTCTGAATTTCAGTCTTCAAGCAGCAAGTTAACTGCTGAGCCATCTCCCTATCTTCTGTTTTGATTTTTGATAGAATGTCTTGCCATGTTGCCCATGCTAGCCTGGAACACATAATCTTCCTGCCTCAACCTGAGTGCTGGAATTGTAGATATGCATTATCATTCAAAGCTTTATACTCCAGTTTTTACTGTTAAAGATAAGTTGGAAGAATAGTGCTAAGGCTGACCAAGTAAAAGGTATAGTACAGACAGAAAACAAAGGGATAATGCTGGTCAAAGAGTAAAAATGGGCATGATTAAAAATCTGCTAATCAGCCCACAATGCCCTACTATGCTTTCAGAGCTTCATAAACAACAACCTCTGGACTTACGACTTATTTATTTTTGTTTTGAGACAGGGTCTCTCTGGAACTTAACTATGTAGACCAGGCTGGCTTTGAACTTAGATCTATCTGCCTCTGCCTCCTGAGTGCTGGGATTAAAGGGGTGCATCATGATGTCTACCTGTTATTTATTCATTTAAAATTTGTATTTTATTTATTTTGTGTACTGTATGTGGGCACTTGTAGACGTCAGAGAATAACTTAATAATTTAAGGTTAGTTTTCTCTTCCACCAGGTGATTTCTGGGGATCAAACTCAAGATCATGAGGCTTGGCAGCAGGCATTTTTAATACAAAGAGCTATTTCATAGGTGCTGCCAACAGCTTTCTCTTCTTATTAAATGTATTGGGCATGTCTACAATTGTGCACGTTGTCAATTGCCTGTGTAAGCCAGAATGGGTATTTTTCCCTGAAATTGGAGTTATAGACAGTTGTGAGCCACCTGTTATGCCTGTATCAAGGGACCCCTAAACAAGACTACCACAGAGCTGGTATCTGATGCAAACACACAAGGGTTTATTAATTACAAGTTAGCTAACCCTTTGACACAGTGGGTGGGGAAGAACCACATGAGGCTTCAGGGATTTTTAAAGGAAAAATCCCGCTAGCAGAGTGGCATAAACCTTGGCGTTTTGGGATTGGGTAAAAGTATACAACTTCTGAATTCGATGGTTGGAGTATAGGGGAATTTTAAAACAGTGACTGTCAGCAAACAAGAATTTCAAAACAGTGGTTCATCAGATACCCACAAGGATGTTTGAAACAAGCAGGTGTTGTTTGGACACCCTGGTGGGTCACTTTGACCAAGGCTGACATACTTTCTTGGAAGTGTTAATGACTTTTCCTGGCTGCATTCACTCCCCTAGTTAGGTCCTGTCAAAAATGGAGTTCTTTTTCAAAATGGAGTTTGTTCTGCTCCTTCACATCCAATATGGATGCTGTGAAAAAATTTGGGTCTGCTGCAAGAATATTATGTGCTTTTAACTACTGAGCAACTGTCTTTCTCTGCCCCCATTCCTTGAAACTATCTTACCTTGTACTTTATTGCTCCTTGCTCTCAATCTCAAAAAAAAAAAAAAAGGAAAACATTAAGATTCATTTAGTCCATTAGTATTCTGAGTAATTGCTTCCTTCTCCCTCTAGTTATCAGGTCATTTGTTTTCTTCTTTGGAAGTATATATTAAGTCTGCCTTCTATTTCATTTCTTTTTTTTGGGGGGTCCTCAACATTGTCTTGGAGCCAGTTATCTTCCTGTATCTTAACTGGTTGCCTATCCTTCTTTGGGGGGATTTTTGTTTGTTTTTAACTGAGGTTGTTTCAAAATCTTGAGGAACTGATAGCATTGACTTGTAAACTGGGGGTTGGTCTTCCACAAAGGCAGGAAAACTAACTTTTAAGTTTCTTTAGTGGCACAAAAAGTACAGAAGTTGTAGGTGAATGCTAAACAGAGATAAAAATTCTGTTGGATACTAATTATTTCATCTCTGAAAACTCTAGAAAAGCCTTGGAGTGAGAGATCCTGGATACATACACCTGAACAGAGGATACCAGTGCTTTTACTGTTTGGAATAATCTGCTTTTTGCACTTATTACTTTCAGAACTCTTCCTGGATCCTATTCTGTGCTTTGAATCACACCCTTCGTATTTTCTGGCTTTTATTCTTAAAAAATGCTTTAATATCTTTGTGTACTTTTTTTCCACTTTCAGTTATCAACAAGTCATTTCAGATACTACCTGTAAAGTTGTCTTCAATCTTTTTTGGAACTTTTGACACTTTGGTATTTCCATAACATTTTGAGGTTAATGTTTTTTCTTTTTTGAGACTTTTATTTTGTGTTTGTGTAAGAGGACATCTTGTGGGAACCATTTCTTTCACCATGTGATTTCTGGGGATTGAACAGTCTTCTCACTGGCCCACATTTTGAGGGTTTTGTAATCATTATTTTCGCCCTTCTATGTAGGTGTGATATTAATTATCCTAGTTCGTATTTGTGTGCTCTATTTCTGCCAGGGTTTAAGTGTAATGAGTAGCATTGGTTTAATTTGTAGTTGAGTCTAAACTGTAATACTGCTTGGTTGCCTAAAACCACTAAAGTAGTATATTGCCACTGCTTTGTCCTTAGAGACCTAGAAGCCTGTGTGGTTTCTTCTCAGTATTACTGCATCAACTGTAGGAATTTTTTTGTTTGTTTTGCATTTTATTTTGTGTGTGTGGTGCAAGTGAGCCACAGACTGCATCTGAAGGTCAGGTAGAAAATTGTGGGAATTGGTTCTCTTCCTTGAACCATGTGGGTCCAAAGGGTCAAACTCAGATACTAGACTTGGAGGCATGCCAGTGCCATCTTGTTGGCCCCAAGCTCAGTTTTGGTTGATTGGTTTTGAAGGCCTTATCCCATAAAGGGGTCTCAGGCTTTTTGTACCTTTCTCAGCAGACTACTTTTGCATTTTACTAACTGAGCAAAATCCAATTTAGGGAAGCATTTTTTTTTTTTTAATCTTACTAGTGCTTCTGTCTTAGTTTCTCAGTTTCTACTCCCCTTCCTGTCTTCTGTCCATTCTGGAGTCTAGAGTGCAGTCAGATTTTATGTGAGCCCTGTTCATGCCAGCTGATCCCTGCCTTTAATTGGCAGAAGGAATAGCTGAGTGGGTTTCATAACCCTCTCCAGTGTCCACAGACCTTTCTGTCTTATATCAATACAGAATCTTTGCAGGAAATGCAGTTTCTTAGCCTTTCCTTAACAACAGTCGATTTCCATCATGTTCTTTTGAAGGGTTTGGAAGTTGGCTAGGGTTCTCGAGATTCTCTTCTTATGTGTACTTAGGCTTTGCCTGCATGCTGTTAAAAAACTATCTCACAAACTTCCAGTGATTACAGTAGGTCTATACTGTTTTATTAATGAGACTTGTGTTTAACAGGCAACTTGGTAGATGGCACTTAACATCAGATGGAGACTTGATTTTCAGATTTTAACAAGTAGTGATGACAGATTTCTTTGGGAATTTACATGAAAGACAACTTAGATTATTTCCGTGAAATAGATGTAAATACATTTAATGCTGTTTGAGTGTGTGTCTGTCTGTAAAGACACTTTGGGTTGTGTGTAACACACCACCAAAAGCATGAACTAATTGTAGAGAAAACCCTGAAGGGCTTCCTAGGATTCTCAGATGAATGAAATTATCCGCAGCAAGAGGAAGTTCATCTTTTTTAGTAGCTACTGAGTATAACAATATGGGAATTGATGCACATAACTCTTGGTGCATTTGTCAGTCTCTGTTAAAATGGCTTTAAATCTTAGAATAAATAAAATTTTATTTAGTTAGTTATTTTTAGTTTTTGAGACAGGGTTTCTCTGTGTAGCCCTGGCTGTCTAGAAACTTACTGTGTATACCAGGCTGCCTCAAACTCACAGAGATGCTTCTGTCTCTGCCTCCTGAATTCTGGAATTAAAGGTGTTCACCACCACACATGACCTAAAATAAGTTTTTAAAAATCTGAAAAAATGCTTTATGGTGAGGGAGGATACATTAAAAATACAAATGATTCAGTAAATAGTAATAATTACAGAGTCTTTTTCCAGAGACTTCATCTTGGGAGTTGAGAGTTCAGTAGAGTGACAAGTTCAAACCTTTATTAATATTGTAATGACTTTGTGGCTCATTATGTTCTTTCTGAGTTCAGAACAATTCGTAGAGATCAGAAAATGCAGTCCCTTGTACCCGTCAGTGCTTGCTTGTTCTTGAGGGACAGGAGCATAGAATTCCATATTTTCCACGACTGGGGTTTTCTTGTAAGCCTCAAAGTACAGTTCAGTGTAATGAAAGTTGCCTTTCAGTCTCAAGTAACTGTATACCTCTTATTCTTGCTTATGCCTTTCCTTTTCTCTTATGGTGTTTAACAGTTCTTATAGTTTATTCTCATACAGCTTCTTAATATTGTTTTCTGCTCAACTTAACCATTCCTTTCTTTAAAATGAATTTGCTCAGCACATAGTAAACATCCCCTAAAAATCTATTAAGTGAATGAGCTTTTAATAAATGCCTTCTAGATCTTTGTTTGGTAGACATTTTTCAAGGACTACATTTTATTTCTTGCTATTTTTTGTACTTTTGACCTACAACTTATGCAACCAAATTATGTAAGTTTTCATATAACACATTGTCAAAATTCAATCAGTTTATGTAGTAGCATTGCCAAAAATAGCTTCATACAATATCAAATTCTATCTCTCGAAGGACTCTGCCTCTCTGCCTCCTCTCCAGAGGTTTGTTCTGCACAGACATCCTACTAAGTTACTTTGTACAAGAAAGAGCTAGGATTTCCAGTGCAAAATTTCACTTCTTTCTAATAAACAGTTTTGTATGGACTTAACAAATATGCTGTATAGATGAGAAAAAGCAAGTAGTGGGGAGATTTCTGAGTTAGGTGACCATATCCTCTATTATCTAACATCTGCAGTTTTTAAAACAGCCTAGGCACTGTTGTTAATTATCCTGGGAAATAGGTATGCTGCTATGAGCCTTTAATCCCAGCATTTATAAAGTAGAATTAGGCAGATCTCTGTAAGTTCCAGGCCAGCCTGGTCTACACGGTGAGTTCCAGGAGAGCCAGAGCTACATAGTGTGACCCTTGTCTCTAGACGAATTTATCGTGGTATGGTGATCCTAAACTAGGATCCTGCAGATGATAAACTTAGACTTTCCTAGGTAGTTGAAGTATGTGCATCTCACTTAAAAGGAAATCAGTCATTTTGCTCCATTTTTACCCCATTCTGGTGGTTGGTTGGTTTGTTTTTTGCTGTTTGTTTGTCCTAGGATTTGTTTACATTCATATTTCTAAAGATTTGTGTGTTCTGTTACTTCAGGATGTTTTTTCATGCAATTCTTTTTGGTTATCATTGTTTTTTTCTCTTAAATTCCTCTTTATAGCATAATAAAAATTGAGTAGCCTGTTTATACTATTCTGACTAAATATTAGCAGTCATTCAAATAGAAGAATACCTCTTTTCCCAGATTATCACAATTGCCTTTAAGTTTTTTTGTTGTTGTTTTTTGTTTTGTTTTTTGTTTTGAGACAGGGTTTCTCACTGCATAGACTAGGATATCCTCGAACTCACAAGAGATCTGCCTGCCTCTTCCTCCTGAATGCTGGGATTCAAGGCGTGCGCCACCATTACCCAGCTGCCTTTTAAAAATATTATAAATTAATTTATTTTGTGTGTGTGAGTATGCATGTATATGGTCAGAGCAACTTGAGAGAGTCTGGTCTCTATTGTGTGAGTCCCAAAGATCAAACTCAGGTTGTAAGGTTTTGCATAAGGTGTCTTTACCCACTGAACCATCTCACTGGTCCCACCAAAATAACTTTTAAGAAGATCTTTTGGGCCAGGCGGCGCATGTTTTTAATCCCAGCTCTTGGGACATAGAGGCAGGCAGATCTCTGAGTTTGGGGTCAGCCTGGTCTATAGAGTGAGTTCCAGGTCAGCCAGGGAAACACACAGAGAAACCTTGCCTCAAAACAAACAAATAAATAAAAATTTAAAAAAAAAAAAGATCTTTTAAGCTGGTTATTGGAGGTGGAAAAGGAGGGTCAGGCCAGTAAACTTGAAAACTGTTGGCACAGAGTGCCTTTTGTGTACCTGACAGTGAGACTAAGTGCTCCCATAGTTGCTCTCATGTCAAAACAAACAGCCTCAGTCCTTGTCCTTAGAATATCAGAAATAAATCAATAAACCATGTTTATGCTGGGTTTGTTTTATTTTGGGCTTGGTAACCAGGATCTGGAATTAGTGCTGCTTTGTTGGATATTTATTATAATGATAGATATTTGTTTTAGTTGAATTTGTCCCTAGACTATATGCAATGCCATTTTGTCCTGGACCCAGTAATGCAAATATATTTTGCTTGCTAACACAGTACTGAAATGTATAATATTTTGACCCAGTAATGCAAATATATTTTGCTTGCTAACACAGTACTGAAATGTATAATATTTTGCCACAATGCTCATATCATAGTGAGTTTTCTTGAGATTTCTTTTTTTTATAGGTTTGATATTCTGCAGTAGTCAATGTTTAATTTTATGGCTCCCTGATCAGTATGAGGTTGGTTTTTTTTAATACTAATAATTTTCTCATTAAAATAAAAAGATGACCTTTTGTTGTAGGTACTTGGTTTCCCAATTGTACCCACCCATCATTTCTTCCACATGGTGCTTTATTTCTTAGAACCTGTCCTTCCTTCTTCCTACTCCAGTGTGACCCATTGTTCCCTAAGCTTTCCTGTTGCTGTTCTCTTGAATGCTCCCCTTTGTCACAGCTTCCTAGGTTCTTTATGTGGTTGTTTCATGCTTCGCATGTTTACTTTGGTAGGACATGGTCTTCACTTGAGATACTGTGGTGGGGCTTTCTCTGTGAGAGTGCTGAGATATGCCCTCAGTCCTTTTGTTCTTTGATTTAATCAATCAAATGTTTTGTTCTTTAGCTTACAGTCATGGATTAGAATTCATGGCTCTATATATGCTTTTCAGTACTTCATGCTTTGTTTAACAGTTGAATATTGCCAGATTTCTCTGGTTACTGTTCCTTTGCGGGGCCACTTCCCTACTGTGGCAGACTGTGGGATCTTCGCTTTGTTTCTGTTTCTGAAATTTCACACTGAAATGGTTGTGGCTTGAATATGAAATGTCCTCTGTAGGCTCATGTGTTAGAACATTTTGTCCCCAGCGAGAGCTGTGTTGAAAGGCTGTGGATCCTCTAGGAAGTGGACTCTTGCTGGAGGCAGTGGGTCACAGGAGTGAGCCCTTTGGTTCCATACATTAACCTCACTTCCCTTTTCCGTTGCTGTCTCACTGCTTCATGACCCGCTGCCCTGCTGTTCTCACTCTGGTGGGCTGTATCCCTTGAACTGGAAGTCAGAAGAGCGGCTTCCTTCCTCCTCTCTTCAGTTGCTTCTGGATCGTGTTTTTTTGTTGTTTGATTTTTGGTCACAGCAATGAGAAAAGCAGTGCAGTGTTAAAATGGTGTTGCTTACGATGCTGCTCTTATCTCTTGGATCTCGCTTGCCTCCTTTCATTGTGGAGGCTGGTGTGTTTCAACTGTAGAAAGGTAATCCCTGGCAATTTTCTTTTTGTTAGACCACAATCAAATGGTAATCCTTTTGAACAGTTCTTTTCATGTTTACGTTTATTTTTTTCCTTTTCTGAGGTTTCCTTGGTTTATTTCAGTTTTTATGCATAGTCCATTCCAATGTTTCTCATTTTTACATGTATTTCATTTAGAAGCTTCACAACTCTTACAATCCTGGTTGTATATTCTCAAACATCTTTATTTTGATACCTTTGAGGATGATAATCAAACTTTTTCTCCCCAATTTCTTTCTTGTATCATCTGTAAATTCTCTTTATTGTCATTATTTTATTTGTCCTTTATATAATATCAATTCATTGAGTATTTAGTTTCGTTGTGCTTGATGTTTGTTACTAGGAAAAAGCAAGTTAGATAGTTTATAACTAGCGGTCTTGGGGGGATAGAATAGTTCTGGTGAGCTAGGTTGGTTTGTTGGGTTTTTTTCCCCCCTGTTTGCTTGCCCTACCCCCCCCTTCCTTCCTCTCCCTGCACTAGGAATCAAACCAGGGCCTCATGCATGCATGCCAGTGAAGCACTCTTATATTTTTGGTTGTGATCCTAGTCTTGGCTGAGCCATCACTTCAGCCCCACAAAAGCACTCTTACTTTGAGCTATACATGGTTACCCTGTTACACTTTTTGAGAATATGCCAAATGTTATTATTTTGAAATCTTACCTCTAATTTTTGTTTGCTTCTGTTTAAAAACTTTTTAGGTTTGTTTTATGTGTATGATTATTTTGCCTTCATGTGCACCATGTATTATGCCTGCAAGTGGTTGTGAGTTGTCATGTAGGTGTTGGGAATGGAACCCAGATCTCTGTCCTCTTAACTGCTAAGCCATCTTTCCTTTCCTGGCCTCTTGTGTTTCTTAGTGATTTAAGAATAGAAAATTATAATTCTCCTGACAACATTGGAGAACGGGACTATAAATTACTTTGGGTCTCAATAGCAAGTATATATAGATTTTTAAAAATTCCTCATACTGATCCATTTGTGAAAATTACAAAAATGATTATGATAATAGTGGGGGATAGATAGTATATCTGTGAGATCCCCTACCCACCTCTAGTGATTAAATATTCTGTCATTGAGGAAATGGAGTTAGGCAAGAATGTGAGGTTCTATTTCTCCAAATATAGGGATTAAGTGTTTGTGTGCACGTGCACTTGGAGGTCAGAGGTCAAACTCTGGTATCTCTCCTCAAAAGTTGTATTTTCTGTTTTTTTTTTTCATTGGTGTTGGGGGGGGTGGAAGCAGAGAAAGAGAGAGAGTCAGTCAAGTCTGTCACTGGACTTGGAACTTGGCAAGCAGGCTAGGTTAGCTAACGATACTTAGCCCAACTCCGCATGGCTGGGATTAAAAGCACGTGTCATCCCATTGCCTTTTTGTGTAGCTACTAAGGATTGAATTTAAATCACATGATTACTTTAGTACTTTGCTCACTGATCTGTCTCCCTAACCCTCTCCAAATGAACGTTTTTAATTGAATGGAACTTTTTAGCTCCATGCGTCTTCTTTTCTCTCCACAATTTTTTTGATTGTAGTAAAATGACATCATGTAGAATTTATCATCCTAATTGTGTTTAAGTGTACAATTGATTTTATGAGATATATTTATTTGACATATAACCATTATTACTAACCATCTCCATAGTTCTTTTCATAATAAAGCTATACACACTTTAAGTGGTAAATCTTGACTCCCCTTGGTAACTGCCCTTCTGTTTTTTTGTCCTTAAGATTTTAACTATGTTAAATAGATAGGTGAAATCATATAATAGTTGTCTTGTGACTGACTTGTTTAAGTATAATTTCTTCAAGACTGATTAATATTCTATCATGGGTCAGAATGCCCCCTTTAAAGCTTTTTAAAAATATTACATTTTATTTTATTTTTGAGAATAGGGTCTTTCTGTGTATCTCTGACTGTCCTGGAACTCCCTGTTTAAACCAGGCTGGCTTTGAACTCAGAGGTCTGCCTGCCTCTGCCTCATTAGTAATGGGATTAAAGGTATACACCACCACACCCAGCTTATTTTGGTAGGTGAGTGGTGTGTATGTTCATGTGTGTGTGTGTGTCACAGCATATGTGTGGAAGTCAGAGACAAGTTTGTAGCAGTTGATTTTCAACCTTGTAGATTCCAGAGATCCAGCTCAGATTGTCCAGCAAGAAATCAGATACCTTTTCCTGCTGGTTACCTTGCTTGCCCCTCCCTCCCTTTTAAGGCTGGTTGATATGAGTTATATGTATGCACCATGTTTTACTTAGCCATTTACCTATTTATCGGTAACATTTGAGCTCTGTTGTGAATAATATTGCTGTTTTGGGGATGTACATATATTTCAGGACCCTTATTATCAGTTCATTAGGTTGGGTTGGTTTGGTTGATGCCCAAAAATGGAATTACTGTATTCTCTGATAATTCTGTTTTTATTTTTGAGGAATTGTCATTACTGTTTCCATAGAAATTGTATTTTGCTCTGATGTCTTTTCTTTTTCTTCATTTTTTTTTTAATGGTTTAAGTCTTTGATTCACTTACTTTTGCTTTAGTGACAGATTTTTGTTCTGTGATGATAAGGTTAAATACTTTGTTTCTAGTTCTTATATCTTTCTGGTACCTAGACTATAACACCATCCTTAGCTGAGTTTCCGGACCTGTCCTACTTCAGCTCCCCCTCAGTGTAATTTTTTATTTGATGTAAGTCTTCGATTACATTTATGAGGCTTTGAAAGGTGAACAAAAGGACTGAAGATAGAAGGTAGCCTGTTGTCAGTAGTTCCTGATATGGTTGCTTTAACCACATCTGGTATTGCTTTCAGTCTTATTTCTCATTTGCTGAAAATTTCTTAGTTACATAATAAGACTCTTGACATGTTGTTTTCTTATTTACTACAGACTTATAAGTTATCTAATATTTGCCGTGTCATAGCCAGAAACAGACTGATAGGTTTGTATTCTTTCACAGTGTCAAAATTTATTTAATAACAAATTCACAAGCTACTTAGGCTTTATTGGTTTTACTTTGCTGATTACCATTGATTTCACAAGTACTTTATTATATTCCAGTCTTAATTAGTAATATCTGTTAACAAACCTGGTCATGCATCCCATGATACACAATGAATACAGAAAAACCAAGAAAGGGTTAAAGTGGCCAGTAAAGATGGTGAGGTGTAGGCTGATACTAATGTCAATCACCACAAGTAATTAAATAAGAGGTTAGTGTGAAGTCTAGACAAGGATCCCATGACTAGGCTTAGTTTAGCTTTGAAGTGGGCAGGCATAAGAACAGGGCAGGTGGTGCATGCCATTAATCCTAGCACTTGGGAGGCAGCGGATAGCTTGGTCTACAGAGTGAGTTCCAGGATAGCCAGGGCTACACAGAGAAACCCTGTCTTGAAAAACAGAAAGAAAAAAAAAAAACCCAACCAAACAAAAAAACCCTAGGGCATGGAAGAATCCTGCTCATCTCCCAAATCCCAATGATATGCACCACAAATGGTCATGATAAGTTGGTGTTGCCACTATACCATGGTTTTAGTTATCCTTGCTTTTGTAAACACTTAGTTATTAGCTTGTACCCTATAGTTGTGCAGTATGACTGGGGTTGTTCTTCCCATAAATTCTGTCTATCCGGTATGGTTATCTGCCTGTCCTGTCAGCTTACCTGCTCATTTTGCCTTAACATCTGTACTCAAAGTAGGCTAGCAAAAGGGACACTGCAGCTTTGTAAAATGGAGTAACTTGAGGAAAGGCAAAACCTGATTAGGTACAGTTTTATGCAAAATTAAGTTTTACATAGCCTGCCCTGCTTTCTGTTCATCCTTTTAATGTCATTGTCTGATATGTCTTTAAGGCGAAGATTAATTCAATAAATTCTTTTGTTGTATATTTAAGTTGAAAGATGTGGTTCATACAAAAGTTAGTTGATAATTATCATGACTGTATGCTGAAAGTGAATTTGACATTTTGTCGTACTTAAGTTTGAGTGGTTTGGTGAAGCAGTTTTATACTTAATCTAAGCTACACATCGATTATATAGTGAAGTATCTGTATATTTGCCTGAATTCTAATTTGCAGGAAGGGGAAAAAATTAGCTTTTGATCTTAAAAACAGTTGATAATGCAAGCTTAGGGATATTATATTGGTATCTCTCGATTCCCTTTGTAGTATATGGCTTTCTTTGGCTGTCTCCAGAAGGTTTATAGATTCCTACCCCAAGGGAAAATTTTTTTAAAAGTTTTTAACTTTTTAAAATATTTTTATTTTTAACAATTTTTAGTTTGAATTGCTGGGGCTTGGTGTGTGCAAGTGAGAGAGAGAGCCAGAGGCACACCCTGTAGCTGGAGGACTTCATGTGCAGTTGTCTGGTGTGGGGGCTGGGAACTGAATCCATAGCCTCTTTAAGTATAATATATGCTTTTAACCATCACGCTATATATCCAGCCCTTATATTGTGTGGTTGTATGTTCGTGTGTGCTAGGGTGCATATGTGAAGATGAGAGGACAACTTGTGTGAGTTAGGCCTCTCCTTTCACTGTGTGAGTCCTGGGGAGTTAAACTTGGTCCTCCCCTTGGTAGCAAGTGCTTTATACTCTGAGCTGTCTTGCTGGCCCAGGGTTTTTTGACTTACAAAGGCAGTATGTTTGTATATATGGTGTTGATAATAAGAGATAATTTAATTTCCATCGACAGAATGGGGAAGTAAGATGTACATCTATACAGTGAAATGCTATCTGAGAAACTAGCATGAGAGAATCTAACAAATGTTAAGCAAATGAAGCTGGAATTACACAAGAATCTGTATTCTGCCGGCTTCTGATGGAGACAGTGACTCAAGAGGCAATGACTGAGGAAGAAAACTTTTATTAGCAACAAACCAGCATTATTAGAAGTAGTTGGCATCTGTCTTCAAAGACCATCTTGCCCTTTGTTTTGAAAGTCTTTTATATGTTTTTTTTTTCCCAAAAGATGATCTCTTGATATCAGACTGGTGGGTTCCTTAATTCGTTTGAAAGATGAATGCTTCTAGAATTTGGGCTACGTACTTCTGATCTTCACATAGGTCAGCACAAATTCCAAGCTTAAAAGTAAAGATGTAAATGATCAAGGTTTCTATGCTGACCAAGTAACTTACATTTAGTGTTTGTTTTTGCTCACTGTTTCTGGAAACAACCTTTCAGGTATGAATTTCTCCCATAGGTTGGGATGTTAAGTTCTTGGGGTGTGATACATAGTTAAAATCTAAGATTAGGAGCAAACAGGAGCAGAGAAAAAAAATTGAAGAATGTTGTCTTGGGTGCTCTTAGAGCCGAGCAGCATTATTGTGTGCTGCGATGCTGTAGACTGATGACTGTCGTGTGTTAAGTGCTCAGTAAAGAAAATTTGGGAATTTAATTATTAATCTGCAAAAGTGGAAAGCACTTGGTTCCACGTTTTACATGACCTGAATTTAACATCAGATGTTTTTGTCACATGTGCGCCACCTTATTTTTTTTTGAATCTTTGATTAAACCTGGAATTTAGGAATTTCTGCCAGCAGACTTTAAGGCTTTTTGTGTGTCAGCCTTTCCAAGGCTGGGATTATAGGTGTGTTCCCCAAAGCCTTGCTTTTTTTGTGAGTGCTGTGAGTGAACTTAGGTACTTGTTGTGCAGCAAGCATAAAAACCTTACCAGCTGAGCTGGTAAATCACCATATAATTAGTTCCATCTCTGGTTTATATATTTTATAGATCTTTTCACTTAGAGTATTCCTTTCTGATATTCCAAGTTATAAAGTAGGACTAGTAGAGCACTTACCTCACAGGATTGATTTGTCGACAACTAATGAATAATCAGTAGTCCCTTACCCTCACATGGTGTTTGGTAAATGCCAGCTATTACTTTTATCTATGTTAGAATTAAGAGAGCATATCAGTGGTAAACAAAAGGAAAATACTTATTTTGGAGACATGTTTTCCCTGTGTAGTTCAGGCTAGCCTCCCAAGTTCTGCCCCAGGCTCTAGAATGCTAGGTGCAGGCATGGGGGTGTGGTACATCCTGTTTTATATTTATTCTTTTAAGATTTTCAACTTGTATGTTTTGAGTACCTGTTTTCCCACATTGTTTGAGTCAGAGTCTGGCAGTCCTAATAAGCTAGGCTCAACCACCTGTCCTAACAGACCAATTACACAGAGAAGTAATAGAAACAAAGAAGACACACATACACACTCCATCCTCAACATCCAACATAAGTTTGGGTTCATTTCTTTATTTTACTTAATTTATATGTATGCAGTTGCCCATGGAGGCCAGAAGAGGAAGATGGATACTCTGGAGGTGGAGTTAAAGGTGGTTGTAAGCTTTCTTTTGTGGGTGCTGGGATCTCTGGCCTTTTGCAAGAGCAAGCAGCAAGTGTTCTTAACTGCTGACCCCATCTTTCCCACCTCTAGCTTTAGATTTCAGTAAAAGGCAAGAGGTTTGCATAACTAAGCAGTCATGATGAAAGTGTGGTCCTTACCATTTCTGACCAATCATTGTCTGTGCTCCAGTCTCTCCTGCCAGGTAGTTTATCAGCATGTCAGGACTGTGTGAGAAATCTTCTCAGGGGGACACCCAGGCCTGGAGACATTCCAATTCCTTAGTCTTAGGTTTGTTACAGTCTTAACAATCTGATAGCCAAAAGGAGGTCTGATAGCCAGTACATTATCTATTCTAGGCTGTGGTTTAGAAGTACTTTAAATGATCCTGACCTAAAGAAATTCATTGTTGAGAAAGGGAAATAAAGTGCTAAGCAAGTAACAGGCGGTGGTGTCTTAAGAAAAATATGTGAAAAGTGGAATTATACAGAATAAAGATTTACTCTGATGGGCAGAAATTAGATAAGGAATATACAGGCTTCCCAGATATATAAAAGGGTTGTGAGAGTAAATTTGTTAAAGGATGTGAAAGTAGTGTAAGAGGCCTGTACATTAAGAAGGATGGCACAAGAGTCAAGGATAAACATATGTGAGGAAAAAGTTGAGGCATTGCGAGACAGATCTGTGTGTTGTGTAGAACATCTTTCCATATCTCTTAAATGGGCATTAGGAAACCCTGACTGAATGTTACCAAACCTCTACCTTCAAGGAGAAGGGTGGTGAGAGTTTCATAGTTTAATATTGTTGCAAATAATTGATTTGACTACTTGATGCTTTTCAATTTTTAAAATTTATTTTGTATGTGCGTGTGCAGAGCGTAGAGGACAGTTTGCTGGAGTCAGTTCTTTCTTCCCTCCCTGATGGGGCAGAATTTCTCATCTGTCTCCCAGGTGAATGTTTACTCCAGGCTAGCTGATTTGAGAACTTCTTGGTGAATTGGGATTCTTGTCTCTGCCTCCTTCTGAAGATGGAACTCTGCTCTCAGGCTTGCAAGGCTAGCAGCACCTGCTAATTTGAGGTGGCCAGGGCCAGTTCTTAAATGGCTCCTTTTCTGTTATGACACCTGAATTGTGTCTCAAACTAAATGAATATTTCAGAGTAAATTGTTACTGTATGTAGTTGGGGTGGGAGGTAAGTGCTTGCTTGTCTTCCCAAATAAAATTAACACAAATTTCCACTTCACAGGAAACCTTGAGCATGGAGTCTAAACCTTCCAGGATTCCACGAAGAATTTCTGTTCAACCCTCTGGCTCTTTAAGTGCTAGGATGCTGTCTGGAAACAGAGGAGCTAGTTTAAATGATTCCTATCACTCTAGAGACTCTTCCTTTAGACTGGATTCTGAATATCAGGTAGTATTTTAATTTGAATATATATGTACAGTCAAATTCAAAAGGCTTTGGGCACATTTATTAGATTTTAAAAAAAGCTGCACTCAAGGCATCTTAACAACCTTAAATTATTAAAGTAGAGATAAAATTAATAGCTGATGATTTGGGGGGCTTCAGAATTGTGGCTAAGAGTATAGTCTTTATAAAATGCTTTCTAAAATTAGAAAACTTTTATTAATTAAAATAAATTTTAGCTGAAGTGGTGGGTGTCAGTGGATGGCTTTATCTGTGGATAAATACTTCTTCCAGTGAGAATACTTATTAATTTAACAAATATGTACAAAGCAGTGGGTAAAATAACAATATAGCTGGTAAATACTTTTGCTTTTGTTGTTGGTTGATTGATCAGTCTGTCTCAGGGTTTCTCTCAGTTGTAGTGTGTACCTAGCATCCCAGAATCCATGGGTTAGTCCCCAGCACAGCCATCTCACTACCTCCTAACCACCTACCTTTTAGAAGCCACATTACCAAGAACCGTTAGCTTGATTTTAGCTTGATTTTTTGAATATTAGTATTTTCTGTGAAACTGAGTAATTTAAAAAGCAGTTTTTCTTAATTATTTTACAGTCTGCATCAGCATCTGCATCACCATTTCAGTCTACATGGTATAGTGAATCTGAGATAACTCAGGGAGCACGATCGAGAGCACAAAACCCGCAACGGGATCATGATTCAAAAAGACCTAAACTTTCTTGTACAAACTGTACATCTACCTCAGCTGGGAGAAATATTGGAAGTGGCTTAAATACAGTATCAGGTAAGAAGTTACTCAGTTTCTGTTAAAAGCCACTTTATGAAATGTTTTGGATCAAAGTCTTTTCCCTCCCTGAGATTCTTAATATCTTAATATTTTTAATAAAATAGTTTGTATGTGATAGTGGATCTGGAAATGCAATTAGTTTCCAAAATTTTACCTTAAGTTGGTGGTGAAACTGAGTTGACTATTCATTTTTGCCTTTTTGCTTTATAAAACAGAGAATGTTACTAGGTTTTTAATTAGGTAGAATTTAACTGTTTTGTCTTTGGTTTGTTTGCTTTTGGACACAGAGTCTCATTGTATAGCCTTGCCTAGCACAGAATTTACCGAGTATATGGATTAAAGGCATGTGCCACCATGCTTGACTCTAACATTACTATGTATTAGTATGTAGTTCAAGTTGATGAAAGTCATGAGTGTTCTGTTGGTTATTATGAGAGAAGTTTTTAAAGTGATACTTCACAAGCCACATCTGATAAACATTAAATATTTCCTCCTCATGTGTCCTTGAACTGATAAACAATATATGATACTTTCCAGAAAATGTCAGAACTCTTAAATAAAAAAAAAAGTTGGAAACTAAGAGCTCTACATAAGTATACAAGAATGACATTGAGCACATTACTTAACCGTGGGAATTGTATGATTTATCCATAAAGCTGTGAGCTTCCATATATATAGATATACATACACACTGGGGTTTTTTTTTTGTTTTGTTTTGTTTTGTTTTTTGGTTTATCAAGACAGGGTTTCTCTGTGTAGCTTTGGAGCCTATCTTGGAACTTGCTCTGTAGCCCAGGCTGGCCTTGGACTCACAGAGATCCGTCTGCGTCTACCTCCCAAGTGCTGGGATTAAAGGTGTGCGCCACCACTGCCCAGTGCTTCCCTATATTTTATACTTAGGTTTATGTATTCGTGTTGTTCAGTCTTTGCTAGGAAAGCAGATTTCCTCCTTCTGAAACTCCTCCAGTAAAATGGTAGACAACCCCTAAAGCTGTAAAAGGAGACAAAACTTGTGATAGCACAAAGATAAAATGCTTGTACATTATTACCAACTGAATAAGTGTAAGTGACTCCTTTCAATTTTTATAGCTAGAACCTCCAAGGGAAAGACATTGCATTTTGGAAGGGCACTAAAAGTAGTGAACTGGGTAAGAGCAGACTGACCTTTGTAGACACACATTACTTTGCAGAACCAATTTTGTTCTCTTATCTTATGTGAAGGTATAACATTAAACTCACTGGGTAATTTCCTGCAATGTAGAAGAATCATTAAAGCTAAGAAAGGAGGAAACAAAATAGGTTTGAGAATTAATTTTAGTTTACTTTGTAATGAAATCATATGTAATAAAATTTGGAGTATCATTGCAAAACATACATTAATTCTTACTGTAAAGACTAAAATATGACAGTAAAAATATTTCTGAGGTTGATAGAATATATGCTTAGAATATGTAAATGTTTAAGTCCAATTCCCCGCATAGGGAAGTTTTTTTTCCTGATAAAATTGTATTTAATCCTATAATTGAATTGCCATATCAAAATAGCTTGGTTTTCATTTTTATTTATTTTGAAACTGAGTCTCCTTATGTAGCCCTGGCCTAGAATTCACTCTATATATCAGGCTGGCCTTGAACTCACAGAAGCCTGGCTGCCTGTTTCTGCTTCTGCCTCCTAGTGTTAGGATTAATCCACCATGCCTGACTTTGGTTTTGGTTTGGGTGGTTTTCCATCATCACTTTTGACTTTTTATGAAGTGTTCTGTACCTTGGGCAGATTTTCATTTTTGACTCATAATTATCTTAACATAATGTTATGTTATACATGGGCAGATGTAATAGAGAATGACTGAGACATTTCAGTTATGTATGAAGATAGATTTGCAGTGTGCAGGATCTAATGTTTAACATACATAGATTTACCATATCTAAGGTCCTGGGTTTAATCCCCAGTACCAAAAAAGAAGAATGTTTGAACAGGAAGGTAATTAAGAGATGATTAGTTCATTAGTGGTGATTGTGTTTTGCTAAACTTGGCTATATAACTGGGGATAGCTATAATGATATCATTATCTTTACTGTATTAAAGATTTATGAACCTTGAAAGCCTTCTCTGAAATAAAATTTCTTGCATTACTTTAAGATTCTTCTTGGAGGCATAGTCAAGTTCCCAGATCTTCATCAATGGTACTTGGTTCATTTGGAACAGACCTGATTAGAGAAAGGAGAGATTTGGAGAGGAGAACAGATTCCTCCATTAGCAATCTTATGGATTATAATCACCGAAGTGGTGATTTCACAACTGCATCATGTATGTATAAACTACTTTGTTAAGTATAGCTTATATGTTAGTACAAATGATCTGTGTCCTTGATAACAATACAGTGGAGGAAATTAAATAAATTTTAATTTCTTACAGACATATCAGAACTGTCTAAATTTTTAGCATCTTGATTTACTTGAAAAAATATATAAGCAATGTAGTTGGGTAGTGGTGGCATATGCTTTTAATCCCAGCACTCGGGAGGCAGATCTCTGAGTTTGAGGCCAGCCTGGTCTATAGCACGAGTTCCAAGAAGGACAGGCTACAAAGCTATTACCTCAAAAAACATACAATAAAAAAATAAACAGTTTAAAACAGATGTTCTTGAGTAGTCAGATTCTGTCTGCTTTCGAATTTTTTATACATGAAAAAACATTTTTTATAAATGTTAATAAAGTACTATTAGATAATTCTTCCATACTATAGTACGACTTGTCTACAACAGTTTTAACTAATTTTAACTAATTATGAAATAACTTTATTGCACCATTTTTATCAATTATTTTATGTGTATGGCTGTATTTGCCCACGTGTATGTCTATGCTCTACTTGTTTGCCTGGTGCCCAGGGAGGCCAGAAGAAGGTGACAGATTCTCTAGAATTAAGTTACAAACGGCTGAGAGCCACCATGTGGGTTTGGGGAATGGAACCCAAGTCCTCTGATAAAGCTAGTACTCTTAACTGCTGGACTATCTTTCTGGCTCCCAAGTTAACCATTTTAAGGATTATTTGGAACTGTGTGGTTGTTTTGATTTTATTAAATTTTCAAGCATGTACATTTTTTGTCTCTGTATGTAGACTTAAGCTTTTCAGAAGCCTAAGTAACAGAAGGAAAAGAATGCTAATCAGAGTTAACAAAAGTATCATGCAGAAATGGGCTTTGTGCTTGTTTTAGTCAAATATTACAGAACAGGAATAGATTCAACCTGTTGTAGTTTATCCTTTCTGTTTTCTCCATATATTAGCCCAATGATAAATGTACCTGTTATACAAGGGTTATAGGGAGTATTCTTCACAAAAGAGTAGTAATGTTTCTTATCCCCACTCAGATTGAAACGTCCTGTTGAAGAGTTCTGTTTTTATTGTGTTGTTGACCTTGAGACAAGGCCAAACTAAGCCAGCCAGGCCTGGAATTCTGTGATCCTCCTCCTTGCCCTACTTTTGAAAATGCAGATAGCAGAGGCCTATATTGACTCACAGTTCCAAACCTGTATTAAAGGGCTAAGGTGTGCCTGATGAGTAACCAAAATTAAAGAAATCCTTACCTGTTAATTAGCAAGGAATATTATAAAAATATAAGGCAATAGCATTCACATAAAATAACTTTTTGCATAGAATAAGAATCTTCAAGACTATTTCTCTGGGATGGTTTTGCTTTTTTTTTTAAATCATTGCACTATTTTACTTGGACTAACGTTCTGTGTCAATTCTTGAGAGTCTTCTATTGTATTAGTCTCTCATTAATGTATTCAACTTGCTTCAGCAACTTATTTTTATAAGTTTTCATACTTTGATGTGAATTTGTAGTATTGACTTTACTTGGGAATACTTGAGAAATAAGTTTTTTCCTATAATAGTTAAGCTGTTAGTTATAGATAGCAGTATTCATTTCAAACCTAGTCTTTCAATCTGGCAGTAGTCAATAAATGTACATTTAATAATAATTAAATTATTTCATAATTGGTTGCCTTTCCTTCTTTCAAAAATAGATGTTCAAGAAAGAGTTCCTTCTTCATATTCACAGGGAGCAAGACCAAAAGAGAATTCAGTGAGCAATTTACAGTTGAATTCATCATCTACCAATCACCAATTGCCTTCTGAACATCAAACAATATCGAGTTCTAGGGACTCTAGCAGAAATTCTTTCAGATCACATTTTTCTCCAAGACAATCAGAATCTTTTCGAAATGCTTCGCATCCCACATTTTCATATCTTTCAAGTAGAGATGAAACCCCAGTTATAAGCAATTCAGAAAGGGTTAGTTCCTCTCGGAGACCATTTCAAGAATCTTCTGACAATGAAGGTAGGCGTACTACTAGGAGGTTGCTGTCACGGATAGCTTCTAGCATGTCATCAACTTTTTTTTCACGAAGATCTGGTCAAGATTCCTTGAATACAAGATCATTGAGTTCTGAAAATTATATTTCTCCAAGAACCTTGACTGCACAGTCTCGGAGTAATGGAGCATCGTCTTCTGAAGTCAGTGATAGCAGGACATCTGAAGCTTCTCAGGGATTTAGATTTCTTAGGCGAAGGTGGGGTTTGTCATCTCTTAGCCAGAATCATAGCTCTGAACCAGATGCGGAAAATTTTAATCAAGAATCAGAAGGTAGAAGTACAGGACCGTGGTTGTCTTCCTCCCTTAGAAATAGATGCACACCTTTGTTCTCTAGAAGGAGGCGAGAGGGAAGAGATGAATCTTCAAGAATATCTGTGTCAGATATCCCACCTAGATCTCATCTTTTTAGAAGAGAATCAAATGAAGTGGTTCACCTTGAAGCACAGAGTGATCCCCTTGGGGCTGCTGCCAACAGACCACAAGCATCTGGAGCAGCGAGCAGTGTTTCTGCAGGTGGTCCCACACCAGATTTGCCTCAGGGTGGAAGAAGTACAGGACTAGCAGGGATTCTTCCTGGTTCCCTATTCCGGTTTGCAGTCCCACCAACACTCGGAAGCAGTCTGACCGACAATGTCATGATTACTGTAGATATTATTCCTTCAGGCTGGAACGCAGCTGATGGGAAAAGTGATAAAGCTAAAAGTGCACCTTCAAGAGACCCAGAAAAACTGCAAAAAATAAAAGAAAGGTAAATTTGAATATTCATTGTACATCGTAAAGCTAGATCAGTTTAAAGTTTTAAAATGGCTCTCATTATCTGGTTTCTTCCTTAAACATGGTATTAACTGAGACTCACAGACAAATGGTGATAATAATAAGGTAAGTTCTAGGGTATGAATTTTATGAAGAAACAATCTAAGGTATCTTAATTTATCTTGATACACGCAGACATAAATTAATTCCTTAATTCTATAGTTAGACTGCTGCTAAATGGAATTTAATTGGGAAGAGGAACCAAATGATAATGCATCACCAATCTCAATTAGTTTAAAATAAATTAACTGGTTTACCAGTGATTTTTGTATTTCTCAGTTTTCCTTTTTTATATATTTTGCCGTGAGCTATTTTACTGATTTTAAACTTCTCCCCTTGTAATGTTAGCTTTAATACTTGTTCATTATAGCAATTTCCTCTGATTGTAAGCTATCTGAAGAATAACTTAGAGTTCTAACCTTCAAAGATATTTTATTTATTGATCTTGACTGTTCTATAATTATTTACTATTCTAGTTAGATAGGTTTAATTTTGGTTTTTGGTGTTTTGTTTTGTTTGAGACAGGATCACAATATGTAGCCCTGGTTGACCTGGAGCTGGTAGAGACTCAGTTTCTGTTTCCCATGTACTTGTATTAAAGAAATGTACCATACCAGGTCCTACTTACGTAGTTTTAAAAGAGCATTTATTTAGACAGAGTTTGTAACGTGTCTTTGTGTGTTTATTGTATTTTGCCTTATATATGAGGATTTAAGACTTGGCCAGTTAAATCAATAAACAGAAAAATTGGATCTATTTATTAAAAAGTAATTGAAGTTATGAAGGGAAGAACATTCATTCAGTACAGAGCAAAATGTTCAGCTTTTCAGAATAGTTTGTGCTTGATATCATGTTTTTGATTAAGCTAGGACAAAAAGTCACCTTATAGTCTGTGTGTCTCTTTCAGTAAGTGTCTTGCTAAATTCACTCATACTGTCCAGGTTATGTTTCAGTAGCAGTTCATCATTCAATACTATCAGTTTACTGAGTCTTCTTTCATGTACTATCAGTGAACTAACAAATATGAAGCAAAGGAAACTTCGCTTGTAATAAAGTGAATTCACATATGAATAGTACATGTTAGCCTGCTAAATAGACGACAGAGAGAGGATAATAGAAAATGTTGTATGTTTTAAAACATGTATATACCAAAATGATTTAGTAAGATTGTTGAGAGTAGAGTTATGGAGAATTTTTAAGTCTTCTATTTTTAAAATTTTGATTCAATGAATACAAAAAATTTGTCAGTTTTGATAACATGTCAGTGAGAAACTACAAGTCAGTCTCTACTTACTTAATTGAGGTAGTTTTCAGAATTCTTTTGCAATTGATAAAATGGGCAAAGTGATGTGTATGTTACCCTTATACTATTGTATTTAAAATAATCTAGAAGACTTCAGTAATTAAAATTTTAGTGATTGTGAAAAAGGTGAACTTAAAGTGTGTTACCAAAAACAAAAGGTAAACCATTTGAAGCTGAGTTACAGTATGACTGGTCTTATATACTATAACAGTTTTTATTCATAATAACATGACCCCTCAATTGTTACTATTGTTGCTTTATTCTTACTGTTTACTTTTTTGTACTCAGTATGAGTAGAAATGGAAGACTGAAATTCTCTGTAATGAAGATGTCCTGCTAGGAGGAGTTAAGATATCTCTGAAATCTGGGCCTTATTTTTCAGCCTCCTTTTAGAGGACTCTGAAGAAGAAGAAGGAGACTTATGTAGAATTTGTCAAATGGCAGCTGCATCATCATCTAATTTACTGATAGAGCCATGCAAATGCACAGGGAGTCTGCAGTATGTTCATCAAGAGTGTATGAAAAAGTGGTTACAGGCCAAAATTAATTCTGGTAAGATTCACCCTTTTAGATATATTGTTTTCAAATCATTTCCCAAGAGATAACACATATTGTAGGCATTTTGGCTAACAATCTTTTCCTAATGTATTACTAATTTTATTCATACTTGTTTAATCCATATAATTTAATTAACCAGTGGTTATGGCATATACAATCCTTTGAGTCAAGCACACTCACCATATAGCAGCTATGTATATTGAGATAGAGTTATTGCCTGTGTCATTTAGCAGGTTGTCAGGGAATTCCTTTGTGTGTACTGGTAGAGTCAGGTACAGTTCCAGAAGTCGGGTTTAGAGTGTGGTACACAAGACATAAAAAGCACCTGTTCCCATCTTATTATTAAGAGAGCACCTTTCTTAGGAAACACCATTTAATTTTAGACCTTGATATACAGAACTGGCTTTCAGAAGGAAAGGAACATTTTAGCATAGTAGAGCTCATAAGAAAGACTTAGGTGTATTTGAGGAACTGAGCAGTGTATGGTATGACTAGTATCAATTAATAGTTGGGTAAAGGTTTGGTAGATGCAGTTGGGATAAGAGAGAGTAGTAGTTCATGCAAGACTTGTAAAGGTAGAGACTAGAGCTTAAGTTTTTATCTAAGTGTGATGGGAAGCCACTGAAGGAGGCAGAATTGAAATGTTCTTATTTTTATTGGCTGTTTTAGAGAAGAGATTTTAGGGTAAAACCAGACTTCCGGTCAGAATGTTGATAAGAAAGTGGGAGAAGTTTATACTTTGTGTAAGTCGAAATAATTGTGTAAAAGTGGGTCTGATTGACTCAGCAACCTGTGGTTGCCCATCAAAGTGCATGCTGGCCTCCAAGCTCCATCAGTGTCACAAATACAGGCTATCATCTCAAAGCCTCCCCTCAGCATGCTGGTTTCTCGTCTTCTCGGAGTTCTCTCCTCTCTTCATAATGGCACGGCTTTCCCCCTGCTCTTGTACTTTCACTATGCTTTCTCTAAGGTCTTTCCCCTGCTCTTCTCCCCTCTTGCAGGTAGTCCTGGCCATGTTCAGTCTGCTGACCGTGTCCAGTCTACTACTTTCTCTCTTTGCTTTGGACTCCTGCAGATGCCTCTGTTTATTTTCTCTCTCTTACTCAAGTAAAACCCTCCTCACTAATAATGGAGTGGTGATGTTGGCAGTTTCTTTACTGCATCCCTTGCGTACACTTCCTTTAGACTACCTTTTTAAACGAGTTTGATGATGTTCTTATTCTTCCCAGTCTCCACAGTCTCTAGTTGTAGATTGGTGCAAGTTCACTCAAAAAATGTAAGAGGAGGTGGATCTGTTCACTGCTACTCACAAAACTTATTTGAGGACAGTTTTCAATTGATAGCCATATCTAATAATCCCCAAATATTGGAAGGGCCCACATATGTCATTAGACATGACCACCTGCTAAAGTGAAGTGGGTGTGACAGAAAAAAAGTTTTTTGTTTTCTGTTTTCCAAAAAAAAAAAAAAATACCAAAAATACTGTGAGGAAAATTAACCACTTTGATTGTTTTCCAATGTGTAACTTTCAGTAGTTACTTCGAAAACTTTTTCATCACCCAACATAGAAAGTTTGTAGTCAGTAAGCTGTAACTCTGCACTTCATCCTCTTCCCAAACCATGATAGTGTTCAGCCTGTTGCTCTGTATCCTGCTTGCACCATTAACATCTTCTTTATTAGTGTATCTTGGGCTGAGCCGTGTTATAAAATATATGAGGACTTGATTCTACTAATTGGCTGAAATGAGCTACTTTTATCTAGACAAAGGTGGATCTCTTTTTTTTCCTCTTTGAGTCAGCAGGGTAGGCACATTGCTTAGATCACATACAAGGTCTACATATGTATACTGTGATACCGAAAATACTGGCCCTTAACTAGTGTTTAAGATGCTATGTCATTAAACATTGCTTTTGTAACTTGCCAACGTGCTTCAGGAAAAAGGAGGAAGTACAGGTGACATTCCTTTGCCTCATTGTCAGCATCCCATAATTACAGGATGTGTTGAGTGTGTAGGATTAAAAAAGGTCTCCAAATGATGGGTGGAGGCATGAATGTTACAATACAGAGCATGATGTGCACATTTGTCATTGTACGTCATTAATTTTGTATGCATTATGCGTTTATTGCAATATCATGCAATATCTTTCATGCTTGTCTACCTCCAGTATTTAAAATTTGATCTTAGGACAGAAAAACTGTACTATTTACTGTTGGACTTTTTTTTTTTTTTTTTTGGTCAGGTTCTTCATTAGAAGCTGTAACCACCTGTGAACTCTGTAAAGAGAAGTTGCAACTTAACCTGGAGGATTTTGATATTCATGAACTACATAGAGCTCATGCAAATGAACAAGTTAGTATATTTTGCCTAGTTTGGTAAGTGTCTGTTCTGTGCTTAAAGGACAGCTCTTGAAGAAAAGGTTAAGTCATGGTCAGAAAACCTACGTTAGTAATATTCTTACCATAGTTAACATATGAGTTTATAATTTCATAAACATTTCCCTTTAAATAAAAGACTCATTTAAGATAAACTGTCAGACTTTATAAGTAAGCCTAAAAATTAATAAAAGTTGAGGAAATTGGGCACAAAGTAGGCAGCAGCACCACCTTACAGTCTATTGTGTTTTATAGCTTGACCAAAATCATATAATAAAAGGTTTCTTTTTTGAACAACTTTTTGAAGACCTGAGTTCTGCTCTCAGTATCCATGTTGGGTGGCTCATAACTCTATCATCTGAGAACACTTAAACTCAAATGCATATACCTACATACAAATTTACATACATACACATTGAAAGTATGATGAACTCTATGGGCTTACAGCATACAGACATAACGTATTGTTGTGTTAGACTAAAGAGTTATTTTCTTTTGCTACCTTTAGAAGTACGTTGTCTCTCAAAACTAAGTCACATATTTTTCACTAAAAAGGGTTTTGATCTTTATTTAATCATTTTAATGACCTGCATTCTTTCATAATAAAGAAGTATTAGAAGATACTAGGTATAGTCATTGTAAAGACAATGATAGTCTTGGCTTTATCTTATTTTATATGAATCATGGATTCTAGTGGCTAGAGTTATCCTAATTTTAAGTGATTGGTTCAATATAATTTTATTTTTTTTAAAAAATTTATCCTTTGCAAGATGATAACCGTTTTTGTTACTGGGTTGTTTTGGTTTTTAAACAGGGACTTACAGCATATCTCGGGCTGACTTGGAACTTGCTATATAAATCAGGCTAGCCTTAAAACTCAGATCTTCCTGTCTCTACACCCCCCTCCCCCCCAACTCCCCAGTGCTGGGATTAAAAGTGTGCCACCATGCCTGATACAGCCATTATAACCATGTAAAGTAAAATAATAAAAACCACTTTCCCGGGATACATGACTTCCTTTTCAGTTCAAATAATGTCAGAATTATTAAACATTTAAAGATTTCATTTCAAATAAATTCTTTGTTGTTTTGGTTTTTTGAGACAGGGTTTCTCTGTGTAACAGTCTGTGTCCTAGAACTAGCTCTTGTAAACCAGGCTGACTTCAAACTCACAGAGATCTGTCTGCCTCCACCTCCCGAGTGCTGGGATTAAAGTCATGTGCCACCACTGCCCAGCTCATTTCAAATTCTTAATGATAGGTAGAATTTGATGAATAGTTTCTAAAATTAATATTAGCATGCAGTTCTTAATTTCAAATGTATTTATCATCAAAAGGAGTTAAATTGACCTTTTCACTGTAAAATTTAAAGGGACAGATTGGCTTTTTAATCTCTATATCCTAATTTGTGTTCAGAGTTGTACTTATATTCGTACAATGCTAGCCTGGTATTTCTGGGACCCTGAGTTCATTCCCCAAGACCATGAAGGCAAAAAGATAAAGGAGGAGGGTACTCAACAATTTTGAAACTATTTAGAATTTCTGAGTCTTCCATTCCCAGCATGACCAAAAAAACCCCCCAAAATATGGTAATATCAGTGTGTATTTGCATGTATCGTTCCTTTAACAGGATTTTAAAAAAAGTCAAAAACCACTATAATGTATCATTTTCAGTGTAAATTATAGTGCATGTTATAGATTAAGGTTATTTTAAAGAAGACTGAGATAATTTTCTTTGTAAAAGGAAATCTGTTAAGTGCTTTACAGAAAACCAAAATATGTGTTATCTCACCAAATGATTTAAAAAGTAAACTTTGATATAAATAATTAGAGAAATAGAATGAGGAAAGGTCACACCTGTGTAAGGCAGTAGCTGAATGTATACCTTTCTAGGAGCTGTGTTGGAATACATTTCTTTAGTTTACTGATAAACAGTGACCATTAGTCACAATCCTAGTATTGATTCTCTGTTTCTTTTCTTTGCTTCCCCTTTAAGGCTGAGTATGAGTTTATCAGCTCTGGTCTCTACCTAGTTGTCTTACTGCACTTGTGTGAGCAAAGCTTTTCTGATATGATGGGAAATACAATTGAACCAAGCACTCGTGTTCGAGTAAGTAATATTAGTATTGGGGAAGGAGGGAGGGGGAGACAATACTACAAGAATTTGTCTTGGAAAGCCAATTGATTCATGTGTTCAAATCCTAATTCCTTTTGTAGCGGGAAGTAAATGTTTCTTAGCAATAAAAATAGTCTATATTTAAAGGAAAGTGCTGTCTTCTACAACAGATACCCTAACTTTGTCATAGGTTGTTTAGAGAAGTGATTTTTTTCAGCTCTTGCAAGTGAAATATTTCAGGGAGAAGCAGGGTCAGAATTGGACATCCAGAAAAATTTGTTATTTTGAATTTGTGGAAAGAAAGACCTTATTAGCATTACATCTTAGAAATATAAAATTGAGTTCCAGAGGCCAAAAGAATATGGAGGATACTACCTGATGTTATCATGTAAAGGGTTACCCTTGAACTAATAATATTACCAACCAAGGAAGAAACTAGTTGCAATAAATAATGTTTAATATTAGCTGTACATTTAAGATAGCTTTTTGTGAGATATATGTAATTAATGCTCTTTATTGCAGTGAATCAAAAGAGACTCTTATACCTTGTTCCTTTGGCATTTTGTGTGTCAGTCTTATTGCCACATTCTGAATTCTTCCTATATTGAACTGTGTTCATAACACAATAAAATATATGTAAAATTAACCATTTGTATAATTTTAAGTATATAAAATGAGTTTGTGTTAATGTAACCTGTTTTTATCTGAAAATGATAAAATGTATAGTTCAAAATATATGTTACTTCTAAATTACTATTGCGCTTCATTTTTATATAGATATTTAAGTGACCCAACTAATAATTACTTGTATTAAGAATAAAGAAAGCTATCATTATGAATGCTCTTAACTTTTTTGTTAATTACTTTTGTTAAGTACTTGTTAAGTACTTCAGAAGTCATATGCCCCATCTGGAGTTAATACTATAAAATGATTTCTAAAATGGTATGCTGTTAACTCTAGTGAATGAAGAACATACAAAGCATATAAGTAAGGTCTATTCAGCCTTTCTTTAAAAAAAAGTTAAGAATACAGTAGAAGACAGTCTTAGTATTTTATTTTACAGCTTTGAGTTAGCTATCAATTTTAGGCAGGCAAACATTAGTTCATTTGGGCCCAGAAAACTAAGTTTTTGTCTCCCCCTTTGATTTCATAAGTTTTTTGAAAGTATTGGATATGATTATTTGATTACATCTGCTCCTATTCATGATACTGGTTTCCCCATGATTAAAACTGATTTTGTAAGACATGTAACATAATACCCTTAATGTTAATTTATGTTGTTGGGGAAGAAAGACCCCTGTTTAAAGGATTAAAATTGTGTTTGGCTTTTTAAGTAGAAATAAATCTCCTGTAGTGATTCTCTTTAGATCCATTTGCAACATTTAAACTACTGTATTTCTTTCTGCATTGTTTCTAGTTTATTAACCTTGCAAGAACTCTTCAGGCACATATGGAAGATCTCGAAAGTAGGTGGAATTTCCCCTCCCCAGACTTGTTGAATTTACTTTTGCAAATTAAACCCACAGAACAAAACCTAAATGTACTCTTTTCTTCCAAATTGAATTTTGGTTATAGGCCTAATACTACCACAGCTAACTGATTTGAATACTATGGGTTGGAAAATAGGCTCTAGTTTTTTAAATGTGTTTTTTAAGTTATGTTTAATATGTGGAAGGAGGTAATTTTAATCACTAATTTTCAGTAAACCACTTTGATTTTACTATTTGTGATTAAAAGGAAAACAAAATTAACTACTAAGTTCTATTTGTTAAGGCCTTTTATTTTTAATATATGAAAAAAATTACTTTTTAATTAAATTCCAGATCATGGAAGAAATTCTTTAGGTTTGTGTTTGGTTCCAGGAAAATAAGAAAGAAAGGCTTGAGCCCATAACAAAATGGTTTTGCTTATTCTTTGTTTACTTATAGGTATTTCTTTGTGGACCTTTAAGTCCAGGCAGCTCAAATTTCTTAGGGTCACTTTGTCAGTCTCTTTAGGTGAAGACACCTAATCCCAAATCTTACAGGCATTTCCACAACCTGCTATCTATCTTCTAATGTATTACAGCACGTTCGTGGTGCTTCATACCAGGCAGGGGCAAAATTGGCTTTAGAACAACTTGTGGAGAAAATTAAACCCATCCTTTTTCCCTACCTGTTTGCTTTTTCACCCTCAGCAACAGGTTTCCCTCCCAGTGCAGTCTCCAGTGTTTGAAATGTGTGTTTTCATGTTGATAGGCACTTCTACCTTCAGAATACCTGTTATCTAGAAGACATGTAAAGTTATTACCTATAGAGGAAGCCTGGCATCCTTTGAAGATAGTATGAGAAGGATTCTGTCCTCATAAAAACCTTTTACTTCCTTAAATATTCTAAGATCTAAGCCTTTATAAGTTTTTATGCCTGTACTAATTTTAGGTTTTAACAGGATTTGAGATAAAATCAGACAACACATTCTTAGGTGTTTTTATTGGCATATGTGAAAGTAAAGGAGCTAGTTGGAATTACTGCTTACTGTGAATTTTTTTCTTTATAATATTTATAAAAATAGCTCATTGACTAATACAAAAGTTCAGTTTTTTCTGAAAATTTTAATTTCTGTTTTGGTAGCTACTGTTGCGGTTATTTGTTTCAGTGTTTTTTCCCCAAGCTTTCTCACTTTGAAAAAAGTATTTTCATTTAAAACATACTTTCGTAAGCATAACATGGTCTTTTTTCTGTATGCAAGAGAGAAGAAAAAGCTAGAAGTAAAATATAGACAACTTTAGCTGACAGTGGAAGATGGTGCAGCCTCAAATGAATCTCAAATGACTGGAGTATTGCTACATTCTGAAAACTAGCCAAGTTGTATCTTCCTGTGGAATCAGTCACTAGAAACATGATACTCCCTAAAACACAGTTCAGTGTGATATAACATAGAGCTTCACAACATGTCAGTCATGAGCTGGATGGCACTTATTTCAAGTAGATTTTATCCATAAATTTATCCATTTTTCCAGCTCTTAGTTTGGGTTGATCTAGTATCCTAGAGAACATTCATTAAGCTTTTTTGCTCTTGATAATAATAAAGAGATTAGTTGATATTTATCTTAAAGAACTTAAAATTTCCCTAATATATAAAGCAGATTATGTAGTGCATAGCTTCTTATTGCCTTGGCTATCCCAAAGACATTCCAGGATGTTTTATATTAAATATTGTGTCACTAATGGCCATTGAATAAATTGAGGTCAGAAATATAAAAAACAATGTTTCTGAGAATTTGGAGACATGGGGATAATCTCAGCAGCAGGTTTTTTTGTTGTTACTGGTTTTGGTTTATTTTTTCTGAAGCCAATTATTTTAAGTTAGGCTGTGTCTATATAAAGCTTTACTCATTCAATAGAGCTTTACCTTGGCATTGTATAGACATAGCTATGATGTAAATTGCAAGAACATCCATAACCTATTATTCTATGTACATTTTTTTTCATTCTCATCGGATGCATCAAACATGCAGCGGTAATAAGCCAGATTCTACTCAGGTGTGTGAGAGCACTTGCCTTAAATTCACTTTTCCTCTGGTGTATGTTTATATACATATCATTAGCTACTGTGAACACAAGCTGGTCTCAGAAACATTTTTGAAAGATGCTCTTAAACCACATTTTTAAGCATTTTCATTATATGGAAATTATCTAGCATCGAAGTAAAGATGTGGGGGTGGGAACATTGTGAATGGGCATCACCCACAACAAGCCACCCTAACACTATCATGATAACTTATCATTTTGATCAAATAGTATACTAAATTGGGATTTTTGTTTTTACAAGTCATTGCTGTTCTGGCTTCATGTTTACAAGTCACGTTCTTGTCACCCTTAAAATCATTCTTGATAATCCTGTTTTCTCTCAACAGCTTCAGAGGATGAGTCTGAAGAAGATGGAGACCATAACAGAACATTTGATATTGCCTAACTTCGTTCGTTTAAGACAAATGGATGATCCTTGAACATGTTTATTAAAAGTGGCAATTAAGTATGAATAATTTTGTGGGGGAATGTCTATTAGAAATATTGACTATATATAAAATGAATATATATACATGTATAAATGTAAATATATATTCATTCTCAAGTGTTGCTGAATTGAAATTCTTCAGCTGGACCTTTTAACATTGGCCAGCAAATCTCATGTTTATAATATGTAATCAGAATCATTGTTTTCTTTTAGATGAGTGGTAAAGCATCGCCCTTCCTTGTTTTAATATCTAAGCAATGCTCATCAACTTTTCTCTGTGTCACGATTACTGTAGTCATATTTATGGGGGATGTTTGTGTATTAGTCTCTTGCTAGTGAGAAACTCAGATAAAATGTACTTTTGAAATAAAATGCCAGTGGCACCTAATTAGTTTTCCTTTTTAAATGCCTTAAGTTACAGCCACATTTTGATAATCATTTACTTCCAGTGTTTAATTTTCTTTTTAAAGAACAGGAAGTTTGAAGAGCATAATTATATTAGGTTTCCAAATTTTAATTTGAATTCTAAATTCACGTAGCAATAAAACCTAATTTTTAAGAAAAAAGTATGTAAAAGATGTAGAAATGATGGATAACTTTTGTATTTGCAAAATGCAGATTATATTTGATAGGCCATGGTATGTAGGTATTCCTTTCAGGAATATTACAGCTGTAAATTATATCAGAATTGCCAGTCAAATGATATTTGGTTAAAAATTAATGGAAATCTCAAGTTAACAGAATATTTTTTTAAAGCCCACATTCAAATTTACAATCCTGGTTTTCATTGTGTTTGTAGTGTTGTCACTTCTTCATAGAGGAATAGAATATATATAACCTGTTTGCGTCCTGGTCATTTTTAGCTGTTCCTTGGTAATTCTGAGCATTTCTTTGATGATTGTTAATATTTTTCACGACCTTTGCAAAAACAGATGAATTACTTATTCAACATGAATGAGTTTGCACTATAGTCATGGTCGTGTAAACTTCCATAACAATTTCCACTGTCAAACCCTTAGGATACACATTTACACTTTCTGGTGGTTTCAGATTAGTCCAATGTTGGGGCAACAACTTTTTCAAAGTCTAAATAGAAACCATGTAATTTCTCAAATGTGAATGAGCAGTTTGTCTACGCTTAGTTTGTTGGTATTAATGTAAAACCTTGGCTTGAAATAAAGTGATACTGATTGATTTATTTTAGTTTGAACTTTTTCCTTTTAAACTGGTCTCCAGTGAGAAATTTCAACTATTTCATGCAATGATTTTTAAACTAGTTCCTCAACTTTTTTATTTTATGTGTGTGCTTTGCCTGCATATATGACTGCACCATGTCCATGCATTGTCTCCGGAAGTCAGAGTAGGTTTTGGATCTTCTAGAACTGTAATTAGAGACCGTTGTGGGCTGCCATGAAAATGCTGATGATGGAAGTCAAGTCCTCTGCAAAAAGAGCACATAGTCTTAACCCTGAGCCATCTCTGCAGCCCCTAAACACGCTCTAAACTTTTCTTATCTATATATTGTCTTAAGTAAAAAAACACCTTTTGTTTTGTTTTTTTTTTAGACAGGGTTCTCATATGATAATAACAAGCCATGTGTGATTTTGAACATTTAAAATGCAGCTAATATAATTGAGTGGATGGTTTTAAACTGCATTTAATTTTAACTTAAATAGCTACATGCAGATAGTAGCTGACTGGATATTCTCAGGCTATAATCAGTTTACAGGAGGTAATAGGATTGATACCAGTCCTTAAAAGAATAGTAAGAAAAGGAGGGGACAACGACTAGCTAATATTCCCTGTTAGCACTCTGAATAGCTAACAATAAGGTCGATTGTTTAAAGAATGCTTACAGCTAGTGTGACCTGCTATGACACTTGCTGCTTTAGTGTCACATGACTCTTGGTAAGTTATCACCAGTTTGTGGTTAGGAGTGCCATTAGATGCTATAATCCATCATACCTATGATCTTAGCAGGTAGGATGCCAATTTGAAGCTACCTTGTGCTACACAGACTGTCTCAGAAACAGAGTTATTGAAATATGTAGTATCATTAATCGTGATAAGGCATATTTCTGATTCATAGTGAAAACATGTAATATTAGATGAAGTATTTTCCAGTACTCTCTCTGAAGTAATAAAACTTCTAAAGGAAATCAGAATTACTGTGAGCTTTCTTCCATTTTTATACTGATGATGACTCTTTAAAAAGTATGTTAGGGATACCAAAAACTGAACATTATCTCTAGGGTTGTACTTGTTTTCCCTCAGTTCTGGCATGCATAGTTTTCGTGTCATCAAAATATGTAATTTCCTCATAGTGTTGGAGAAGGATCTACCCTGTGTAGTTAAAGATAGGGTGGCCTAGGAAATCTTTGCTCAAGGGACACACAGGTTAACCCGGCTGGCCACCATCTCCATGACCTCTTAGCTAGAGCTGTATTTTCTTTGGAAGAATCTGTAACATAATTATTTGATTATAATTAAATACTGCTTGTCCCAAATGTTCTATAAAAACAATAAACAAGTGTGGAGTATCAGAATCTGTAAAATGTCTTCCTCTTTAAGAGAAACAACAAAGGAATTGATACTCCCCATAGCCAGTGACAGCAAAGGAATTAATTCTCACCATAGCCAATGAGACCACTATTAAAGGACAGGCTTTGTTCAGCTTGTTCCTGGTGTTATCATTAAGAAGTAGAGTTATTGCTTATTGCAGGATAAAATGGAACTTAATGGAAGGAGTAATAAGACCCAGCATTTTAGCAGCTTTATTGTACACAGAGGTTTCATTTACTCAAATGAAAATTACCTAAGAAAACTTGTAAGTTAGGTCTATAGTTGTTCCTTTTCTAAAACCTGCTTTTTTAAAAAACAAAACAAAAAAAAATTACTATTTTGTCACAGCAAGTACATGAAAATACTACGAAAATAAGGAAAAAAGCTTCAGTTTTCTGTGGTAACTTTTATATCAAAGCCTTGCACAAGAAATCATTCAAGGTATTTGATACGCTGGTTTGATAATATCGAAGTCTTAGTCCAGCTGGACAGCATATTCATCATCTGCAACTACCAAAGCACAGTCGTCATTGTAAGGCGGTTGCAGTGCAGTTGAGAAGACACTGAAGCCAGAGCAAATGTTTCTTTTATAGAGGAACCAAATAATTGCTCCCAAAACTGTCAGAGTTACTGTGCCAGCAATCACCATAGTTGATATTAAAATGTGGTTATCTAGAAGGGGAAAAAAGAAAAATTACAGACAGTCAGAATACAAGTTGGAAATATTTCATTTGGAGCAGTCATTTCATTGTATGTATTTATTTATATGTAGAATTTCCCAACTGATGAGAAAAAAAATTATACGTTCTTTACTAGAGATTGGTCTTTCTGGGTAGGCAAAATGGTTCAGTGGGTAAGACTGATAACCTGAACTTGTTCCCTAGGCCCACAGGTGGAGGGGAGCGAACTGACCTCTACAAGCTGCCCTCTGACCTCCATGTGCATGTCATGGTTGCTCACTTGTGTGTATACACAATAAAAATGAAATAGTTGTAAATTGCATTTGTGGGAAAATTAGCCATGCTTGAAATTTGAATTAAAGCATTATAGTTTTATGCTCTACTGAGTCATTGTCTATGGTCTGTGTCTCTTTCCCTTCCTTCAAAATTTTGTAATTCACACCTACTGTTCTCTTGAGGATCTAGTGGGATCTGATGGTGTGTCTGCCTTTGATATTTATAATTTGCCTCAGAAGTAACACTAAGCTACAATATCTGCATTTTTGTTTTTCTTCACATAGTCCTGTGTTTGTGGGTCCCCTGGTTTACAGATGTGTGCGGCCTTTCAGTTGCCTAGTCAAAACTCGATCTTTCTCTAAGAATGCAGTTTAACAGATCTAGTAACTGGGATGGTAGATGTGTTATACATAATAAAGGATTCCAAATTACAACTTCATTGCAGATGGATTTTTACTTAAATATGCTAAATATTTTAGCTAGTGCTTCTTAAAGTGGGACCTAAAAGGATTAGAGATGAGTGGGCTAGCTCTGGCCAAATGTCTTAAGGTCAGAAAAACATAAAAACATTAAGGTTACCCTCAGTTACAGAGTTTGAGGTCAACTTGTGTCTCAAAAAAGGTTAGTGCAATGATGATTTTTTTTTAAAAGATTTATTTATTATGTATATAGTATTGTGTCTGCCTGCAGGCCAGAAGAGTACACCAGATCTCATTACAGATGGTTGTGAGCTACCATGTGGTTGCTGGGAACCGAACCCAGAACCTTTGGAAGAGCAGGCAGTGCTCTTAACCACTGAGCCATCTCTCCAGCCACCTCAAATGATAATTTTTATAGTTACCATAAATGTTACAGTCTTTAAAGTGTTTGACTTTTGACACACTGAGTGTGTCCCACATGGACACACTGAGTGTTGATGTACAATAACATAGGAAGATATATTTTAGTGATTACATACTCACAGAAATGTAGCAAAACAGTACATTTTAGGCAGAAAGAACAGCATGATAATCTAGGATGGTGTAGAGATACATATTCACAGATTCAAAAGACCTTTTGATTTATGTGTGAGACAGCAGCCAATATTGATGGGACACAGTATGTCTGTATTCACATGTTATGCAAGTGGCCTGTGAATGAGTTGCAAGGCTTTCTGTTGACTAGCTAAAATGTGCCATCTTCATACCAAAGTTACAGTGTCATTGAGGCCAAAGCTACAGTCCATCATTTAAAACTGCTAAATTTCAAGTTACTTACTGTCTACTGTGCACAATTTATTCTGGGCATGATTCAAACAAGTTTACCAAATCCACTTAACAGGCAATAGCAAAAGCTCCAAACCTTTCATCTTACTTTGTGTAGAAAACTTGTTCACTAAAATTGCTGCTACAATTTTGTTTTCCTTGCTTCAGCTCAATAATTCTGTTACTGAGTTCTGACAAAGCCTATCAATGAATCAGGCAGTTTTTCTTCAATCTTTCTGCTTTGTTACAGCCTTACATGATTGAGACCTAACTTAAACTTTTTGTGGAATGTGCACAGTCTAAGCCTGCCCACTGTTCTGTGGTTTCAAGAACCATGATAGAACTGTTTGCTCTTTTTCTTCACAGATTTTGACCTCATACATAGTTTTAATATCTTCTCAGCTAAAACGTATTAGTTGTAAGAAGTCTCTGAAAAAGACTAAAGTGGTTGGGTATATGAGTGAAGAAGATTTTCCTAATTAAGTCATTTGAACTGGGAAGAGCCACCTTTACCCCTGCTCTTTGGAGGTAGGAAATCTGGCCCACACTTTCTGGTGGCAGCCTATATAAAGGAAGAAGGAAGCCTTGCTCTTCACTTTCCCTCACCTTCCTGGCAAGTTGGTTCCTTCAGTGGCGATAGAGCCTGCTTCTTGGGATTCCAGCTGAGACATCCAGCCTTGTGGACTGAATTAGCTACTGGGTTCCTGAACTTTGTGATGGTAGACAGCCATCATTGGACTAGCAGGACCACAGCCTCTAAGTCACTCTTAACAAAGCTCTGACTAATAAATACAAGGTCTGAGGAAAAAAACTGTGCTTCTATTCCACTGTTCTACCCAACATATATTCCTCAAAATTGACTGCTGGTTGTCTTCATGTTTCCAAATAATATGCTTAAATTGCTTTTTTTAAAATAAGTGAATAGTAACCTAAGTGCAGTTCATTATCATTAAATATAGTCAAGTTGACTGACACGCTCCTGTCCCTAGCTCTGACATCATAATAAAAATGTATTCATTCCAGGTTTGTGAAGTTAACTATTCTGAGTACCTTATGTAAGTGAGATCACTAAGGACACATTGGCCTGTTGTATGTGTATGTTGTAGCATGTGTCAGAATTTAATTCCCTTTGGGGTTGAATAATAGTATTTACTACACTTTGCTCATCCATCTGTTGATACACGCTTGAGTTACTTCCATGTTTTGACAGAAATACAGTATTGTGAATACAGGTGTGTGAAATCTCAGTTTTCCTAGGTGTGTATCCAGAAGTAGAACTGCCTTGTTTTTCTACCATGGCTGCACCATCTTTATATTCCATGTTAGTGCACAATGGCAGTAATTTCTGCACATCACTGCTAACTGTAGCCACTGTCTTTTCCTTTTTCTTTCAGGAGCCAAGTAAGGACTGATGTGGTTTCCTATAGAAAACCAAGGATGTGTCTCACACACATTCTTGATAATTCATATAGCTGTATGATGACAAACTAAGCATGAAACATATATAAAGGACTCAAATACATAAAATTCATTTTTAAATGTCCATCAATAGGAACAACCTAGTAATATGGTCAAACATAGACTTGACCAAATATTTCACAAAATATAGAAGTGCCTGGCATCAGGAAAATGAAAAATCAGTAAGTTCGGTATACACCTACCAAAACCAGAAATGGGCACTGCTACCATGTGAGTATAAAGCACATCAAGCTCTCAGTGCCTCACTAGTGACAGTGGGACCCAGTTTTACCACTGAACAGCTACATGGTTTCTCACAGAACTATTGTGTTACAAGATATTTTGGGGGATATATTTAAGAATGTTGGTAAAGAAAAGAGAATGTAGGTAGCTCTGTATTCATGTTCATTCCAAAGTAGAAATTAAACCATTAGGAAGCAAGAGCAAAATATTTATAATACAGCTTAGCAGTAGGAAAAAATAAAAGAATATATACAAAGTTTCAGAGTGGAAGAAGCCAGAGTAATATATAAAGTAACTGAGGAGGAAACGATGGTGGATCAATGTGAGTTCATGGCCAGCTTGATCTACATATTGAGTTCAACAGCAACAAATCCACATACTGTAGACCACAGTGAAGTTCATGAAGAACTCGTGTTATCTAGGCCCTGGGATGGAGAAGAAGTGTTCAGTGAAATCAGCCAGACAATATTGTATTCATGAGGGTTATGGAAGAGTGACTAATAGGAGTGCCTGGAGTACTTGGGATCATGAGCAATATGCAGGTATAGAAATGATAATGCAACACAACTGTCCAGCTGATGTGTTAACAGAGTCCAGTGGTTGGGTGGTAAAGTGGGTCTTTAAACGGAAGGGTGAGAACATGGGTGGTGGAAATGTTAACTATCGTGACTTATGGTGGATACATAAACATCAAATAACATACCTAATGATAATAGAGGTTAAAAGTTACTAATTGATGAAAATCTGAAATTTTCACAATGGATACTTACTGCTACTGGGAATGTAAAATAGTACAGCTCTATACCAAGATACTGATCACTTACAGATTTCATTTTCAGTTTTGCAGCCTCTAGATAAACATACACTTGTGCTAGGTGATTTGTTTATTGAAACACTGTTCATAATAGTAAATAGATGGGAAGGATCAAATGCAAGTTGCACACTGGTTAGTGTATATCTACATACTGGCAGGGAATGCAGACCAGTTTATATATAGGAAGGGAAATGAAAAAGATCACTAAGCTATTAATGAATAAGAAGGGCAAAGTAAGTCATGTATGCATTATTCCCCTCTCAACCCCTGACCCCCACCCATCGCCTGCTTCTCCAACTTTAAGTTACAGAAATGAGTAGAATGGTGCCCGGTAAGGGTAAAACTACAGTAAGGTAGATGGGTGCCATGTTTGCCTTATATAGTTTTGAATTCAAATCATGTAATACTTGCCTCTCTTTAAAAATGCATAAAACATGCTTTATGAACTGTACTTATGACTATGGGGTCTAACCTTTAAACAGTATGTAGTTCTTTTCCAGAAAAACATAAGCACTCCACAGAAAAAGCGTTAAAAAGGGATCCTTTCATGCATAATGTGTTACTTTAAATGTCAGGTCCTTTTTAAATTTAATTTTTTACTTTATGTATATGGGTGTTTTGACTGTATGTATGTTTGTGACCCGTGCACATGCCTGATGCCCTTGGAGGCCAGAAGACAGGATCACATCTCCTGGATCTGGAGTTACAGATGGACGTGAATCATTGTGGTGCTGGGTAGTCAAACCTGGGTCCCCTGGAAGAGCAGCCAATAGCCTTAGCCACGGAACCATCACCCCAGCCCCTGATGTGATGCTTTATTTAGACCTTTCTATATTCTGATAAAAGGTCTTTATGTTACATAGTTATTCTGTTTGTTTTTTGATTTTCAAGACAGGCTCTACTATAACTCACTCTGTAGACCAGGCTGGCCTCCAACTCAGAGATCTGCCTCCCTCTCAAGTACTGGAATTAAAGGCATGTGCCAACATAATATTTTTAAATGGATCAACAGTATCAACATACCAGAATTTAAATATTTTAGTGTATGGAAAATTTTGAGATCAGAATGTTACTTACCTGATAAATATTTCTTGTCATATGGAACTAAAAATGCAAAAGAAAATGAAAAACATTTAAGGATGCCTTATAAGATTTATTTTATATAGTTGTTTAAAATGGATACTCTATGGGGTTAATATTCCCATCTCTACTGCTTCATCAAGTATCTATTTTAACTGTTTTGAATATAGTTTTTTATTTTCCTTGTTTTGAGACAGGGTTTCTCAGTGTACCCTGGCTGTCCTGGAACTCACTCTGTAGATCTCATACTCAGAGATCCACCTACCTCTGTCTCCTGAACGCTAGGATTAAGGGTGTGCGCCACCATTGCCCGATGTTAAATTTAATTTTTTTTTAACTATCTAAGCTGGACAAAATGCACACTGACGTGGTTGCTGGAAAAAGAATAAAGGAGCTTTATAAAAAATAATATTAGATGATAGAAATAAAATGATTCTGATTTTAGAGTCTGTAGAAAACAAAATTAAACAGCTGTGGATTTGTTCAGTGCTGTTGTTTTAGTTGATAGTTTTACATTTCATGCATTTGAGTGTTTTGCATGTACACATGTGCAATCCATCCCATACCTAGTACCCACGGAGGTCAGAAGAGACATCTGAAGTGGAACTAGGAACTAAATCCAGGTTCTCTGAAAGCCACAAGTGCTCTTAATCTCTGAGCTATCTCTTCAGCCCTCTTCTGGTATTTTTAATTAGTGTTTGTTTTATGTAATGGTGCCCTCAAACACAGTAGGTGAAAGGAGCCAATTTGCATGTGCGTGTATGGAGGTAGTTGAAAGGGGGTGGGTATTTGCCTACCACCATCTGGAGGCTAAAAAGACAGTGATTTTTAAATTTTTACTTTTATGTGAGTGTTTTGCCTGTGTGCATGTCTCTGCATCATGTGTGTGCCTGGTGCTCGTGGAGGCCAAAAGAGCACTGGAGTTCCAGACAGCTGTGAGCCACTACATGGGTACTGGGAATTAAAAAAGGGTCCTCTGGAAGGGCAGTCAGTGATCTTTAACCTCTGAGTTATCTCTCCAGCCCTCAATCTTAGCCACTGAGTCATTTCTCTCCAGACCCAGCTCATAACATCCATACACATAGAGGAAAACAAAACAAAAATGCTTGAAGTTGGGATGCCACTCTTATAAAACTACAACAAGGACTGAGCCACAAGTTAAGTAAGTGCAGAGTTCAGAAATGGGAGAACTCGGAGTCAGAGGGACAGTTTGCTTCACAGTTAAGGAAAGACTATTAAGGATTGGATTTGGGGCCAGGTATGGTGGTTTTTAATCCCAGCACTCGGGAGGCATAGACAGATCTCTGTGACTTGAAGGCCAGCCTGGTTGACAGAGCGAGTTCCAGGACAGCAAAGACTATTCAGAGAACCCTGTCTTGAAAAACAAAGAAAGGAGCTGAGCTGGAAAACAGTTGAGTCACGTTTTAAGCATACCATACCATTTATAGTTCTCATTTTTCATTTGCTGACTGAAAAAATACTCAGAATTTTAGAACAAATTATACTCAGGGTTTAACAAATAACATGAAAATATTGTGGAACATATTAATTTTGTTTGTTAAATGTTGATAGATCAGAAAGTATATTTTAATACAGAATAAATCATGAAATATGATGCAATTTTAATATGTCATTTTGTTTGCCTAAACAAAAGGTATTATTAGTTTTGTAGGGAATCTAATCCCTTAAAGTAATGTTAGAATTTTAAGATTATTCAATATTATTCTTTACCGTTTCTCAGTCAGATCACAGGCAAAGAGGATATGGAAATTTGTTTGATAAACAAGAAATTTATGAACTGTTAGGACCTCCTAAGAATAGGCACACAGAATAAATTATGTCTGGTTCCCATGATCCTGCTCCACTCCTGAAATGTAAGAGGATTGCTGACTTCCATCATGCCATATTCTAAAGTCTTAATCCCTTGACTTGTGAGACATACCGTGTCTAAGAAAAGTATTCCAAAACTGCGTGCCTCATCCCTCCTAGAGTGGAAAAAGGTAGTCTCACTCACTTGCGGCTTTGCAGAGTGTCCCCTCCACAGAAGAAATTTCACAGTTTCCCTTTTTCCATTCGCCTGTCTTGGTGTACAGGAAACCGCAGGTGTCAACTAGGTCCTCGCCATCTTGATCTGCCCACTTGTCAAATGTCATATTCGAGTTATCAAACCACTTGAAACTTGCATCTGTCAATTGAGGAATAGTTTCAACATTATGACAGTTTTCAAAGGTGTTAAGACACAAAGGAAAAGATTTTAATTCAAGGTAGAAACTTACATGTTTATGATCTAATTTTTGGTTGTAGGAGTAAAAGTTGTAGAAGTAACACTATATCCTATCAAAAGGTGAATTAAAGAGAATTCTGGAAAAGGTGTCATTTTTGTGAAGAAAAATATTTTGGTGAAATAATTTAAAAATAGTTAATAACATTAATAACCTCAGTCATTTCATGACATTTAACAATGTGATTAGTGGGGTTGGAGAGGAGCCTCAGAGGTTAAGAGCACTAGTTGCCCTTCCGGAGGTCCAGAGTTCAGTTCCCAGCAACCAAATGGTGGCTCACAACCATCCATAATGAGATCTGGTGCCCTCTTCTGGTGTGCAGGCAAACATGCAGGCAGAACATTGCATACATAAAACCTTTTTTAAAAAATGTGACTAATACCTCTGTATACATGTATATATATATATATGCTTTATATACTTGTATATTATAATATATAAATTATATACTTATATAGACACTATAAAATACATATGCTTTATAGTGTTGCATACTAATAAAATTTACATTCCTATTATGTAATCTGGAAAAGATAATTTATCTTTACCCTATTACCAGAAAACACTAATACTTCTTGTAATCCATGGCATCTTAAGAAAATACTAACCCTCTAATGACACTTTGATTCAAGTAAGAGGGTCAAGTGTGTTTCCCATTTGTGAAGCACTTGGAGTGACTTGGAAAACAATGTGGACACTAGTCTCTGGTGCACACTGGAAAATGTAATGCCAGAGACATGCATTTCATCTGGAGCAGTGGTTCTCAACATGTGGGTCACGACCTTGTGGGGGGGCAATCTTTTCACTGGTTGCTTTAGACTATCGGAAAACACAGATATTTATTGACATATTGATTCATAACAGCAGTAAAATTAGAGCTATGAAGTAGCAATGAAAATATCTGTGTGGTTGGGGGTCTCCACAACATGAGGAATTGTATGTATTGAAGCAGTATAAAGGTTGAGAACCACTGGTCTAGAGAATTAAAGAACCAAACATCTTAAGTCTCACAGTTGATCATGTCTCATAGGGTAAACACCACTTACCATCGGTGTCATAAAACATGCCTAGCAGGAGGTCATCCGGGCCTTTCCATTGCTTTTGTAAAGTGTCCAGTATAAAAGCATTTTCTTCTTCGTTGTGTATACTTATCATGTCTGCTCCTGAAATAATTTTAAAAGAAAACCAACTTCAAAAATCAATGGAAAAAAAAAGTCAGGTGGTAGTGGCACACACCTTTAATCCTAGAACTTGGTAGGCAGAGGCAAATTTCCGTGAGTTCGAGGCCAGCCTGGTCTACAAGAGCTAGTTCCAGGACAGCCAGGACTGTTACACAGAGATGCCCTGTCTCAAAACAAAACAACCCCCCAAAATAAAACAAAAAAGAATCAATTGAAATCATGAAGTATATAAAAATTGTGACATGTTATACCGTTACATATTTTAAAATAGGCAAGAGTTGTGTTGTTAGCTACAGAAGGAAAAAAGTCTGTGGTCCAAAAGGCAAAGCATACTATGGACCAGTTTAGATGGTTCAGCAGATTGAAGGTGCCTGCTGCCAAGCCTGCCTGGCTGCATCCAATCCCCAGAAACCAACTCTTACATTGTCCTCTGACCTATATACATGTCCTATGGCACATGCATACCTGCACTCATAGACACCATACATACACAAAAATAATAGATTGCTTAAAACCTATTTGTGGTGGTTTGAATAAGAATGGCCCCCATAGGCTCATATATTTGAATGTTCAATCATCAACCAGTGTCACTATTTGAGAAGGATTCGGAGGTGTGGCCTTGTTGGAGTAGGGGGTGGACTTGGTGGAGGAAGTCTGTCATTGGGTGGGCTTTGAGGTTGCAAAAGTCCAAGTGTCTTAGTTAGGGTTTTATTGCTGTTAAGAGACACCATGACCATGGCAACTCTTATTTTAAAAAACCGCTTAATTGAGGGGGCTCAGGGTTTCAGAGGTTCAGTCCATTATCATCAGGACAGGGAGCATGGCGGTGTGCAGGCTGACATGGTGCTGGAGCTGAGAGTGCTCCATCTTGTGACAACAGGAAGTGAACTGACTGTCACACGGAGGGAAGCTTGAGCAAAAGAGACCACAAAGCCCACTCCCACCGTGACACACTTTCTACAACAAGGCCATACCTGGTAGACCACACACACATGTTCCCTTTAAAACACCACACCAAGCTAGGTCCAGTGGCTCTTCTCTTTCTGCTTCCCACAGATCTGGATTCGAACTCTCAGCTACCTCTCCAGCACCGTGTCTGCCTGAGTGCCACCATGCTCACCACCATGATGAAAATAGACTAAGCCTCTGAAACATTAAGCCAGCCCTAATTACATCCTTTATAAGACTTGCCATGGTCATGATGTCTCTTTACAGAAAAAAAAAACCCACTGACTAAAACAATTATCAAAGAGGAAAACCAGAAACTAAGCAGACTATTATAAGACAGAAGCAAACACTTTAATAGAGTTAAGAAATAGAGTTAAGCAGACAGTGGTGGTACACACCTTTAGTCTAGCACTGGGGAGGCAGAGGCAGGTGGATCTCTGAATTTGAGGCCAGCCTGGACTATAGTGTGAGATCCAGGACAGCCAGGGCTCCACAGAGAAACCCTGCTTGAAAAAGAAAGAAAGAAAAAGAAAGAAAGAAAGAAAGAAAGAAAGAAAGAAAGAAAGAAAGAAAGAAAGAAAGAAAGAGAAAGAAGAAAATGTTTTTAAAAGATCAAGTTATCACCCAGCAGTGGTGGCGCACGCCTTTAATCCCAGCACTCGGGAGGCAGAGGCAGGCGGATCTCTGTGAGTTCGAGGCCAGCCTGGTCCACAAGAGCTAGTTCCAGGACAGGCACCAAAGCTACACAGAAACCCTGTCTCGGAAAAAAAAAAAAAAAAGGAAAAAGAAAAAAAGAAGAAAGTCAACTTAGCGCAAATATGTCACTAGAAATGTGTGAAAAGTTCTCACTGGTTAAAAAAAATAGATGAAGTTTGGGATCTGGGAGCTCAGCAGGTAAATTAGTGCTAGCTTGCCCTGCAAGCCTGACCCCCTGAGTTCAATCCCTGCATATAAAGGGTCCGATGTAGTTACACACATCTGTAATCCCTGCATGCCTATGTAGAAATAGGGGTGCACACAGGAGAACTGGCTGGCAGTTTGTGGGCCTAAGCTGGTAGTATGAAGTACAGCAGCAGAAATGAGAAAGACCCTGCGTCAGTAAGGGGAAAGGCAAGAACCAACCAACTCCCAACGGTTGTCCTCTGAACACAGGTGTACAGGTGGTGCACATGCTCCCAAGAACATACATCCACACAAAACTGACGATTTTGCAAAGGATGAAAATGAAACTTTCAGATTTGCAGGCTAACCAGTTCAGCATTTGTTGTAGGAAACTAGGAACTGATAGGTGGACAATCAGTAACAATGAGAAGAACAACTTGCTTTGGGAAAATCTGGTGAGACATATCAGAAAACCAAAGGTACCTTGAGCAATCCTTAATAGCATGTTCTGTGTTAATCCCTGCCTGTCCACTCCAAACAGGCGCAATGATTAATTACGCATTGAACTGTACACAGATTGCTTTTCCCGGGCATAATCATTACAGCTTTTTTATGACATTGAAATATTGGGGCCACAGTTACCAGAATGTTAGCAATGATTATCTCAGGGTGGTCCAATTTAGGCCTTGTTTGTTTTTTAACCTATTTACATATGCTTTTTTAATAGTATTTGATGATAATTAATTGTGTGATTATGAAAGGGCTTTTAAACTAAAAATGAAGACTGACCTTTAATACACTTTAAAGTCAGAATGCCCATGGCTTTCCAAGTCCACCATTTTTAACCTCTTAGGCGTTTCATGCTATGCATACCATAACTGTGGTAGTTAGACTGAGAACGCCCCCCTCCCCATAAACTCATATATTTGAATTCTTGGTCCCCAGTTGGTGGAATTATTTGAGAAGGATTGGGGGTGTGACTTTATTGGAAGAGATGTGTCACTGGGGGGGTGAGCTTTGAGGTTTCAAAAGCCCATGGCATTCCCTGTTAGCTGTCTGCCTCTTGCTTGTGGATAAAGATGTAAGCTTTCAGCTACTACTCCAGAGCTATGCCTGCCTGATGCCACACTCCTCCCATAATGAACTTATGCCTGCCTGCCGCCATGCTCTCCCCCATGACTGTCATAGACTCTAACCCTCTGGAACCATGAGCCCCAAATTAAAAACTTTCTTTTCTAGTCGCCTTGGTCGTGGTGTTTTGTCCCAGTATTAAGAATGTATCCGAGAATGGGCTATCATTGTGACATGCCTGACCGTATGGGTTTTTTGTTGTTGTTGTTTAGTTTTGTTTGGAAAATGTGGAAGACTGGAACTTTGGGCTAGGAAAGCAGTTGCTATAAGGAGGGGCTTAAGGGGCCATCCTAGCAGGGCCTTGGAAGACAGTAGTGTTAAGAGCAATTTGGACTATGGTGGGTCCAGCTCAAGAGATTTTAGAGGTGAACAATATTAGCAACTGGGCTAGAGACCATTTGTGTGATATTTTGGCAAAGAATGTGGCCTCCCCCCCTGTCCTAAGAATATGCCAGAGGTTAAATTGAAATGTTTTAGACCAATTTCATTAGCAGAGATGATGTCAAGGCAGTCTAACACCGACTTCTGTTGTTGTCAGAAGTCACTCTTATGCAGGGCTTCAGTGGAAAGGAGCATAAAGAAATAGAAACGTACAGTTTGAGGAGAAAAACACCACCAGGAAATTTAATGTCGGAGGCATAAAGACATAAGCAGAGGCCTAATGTAAAACAGGGTAAGGTGCTACCCAGCCAACCTTCAACTTGGAGGTTTCTTCTCCTAAAGAGCAACAAGAAATCAAAGTTTATGCAAATATAATTCAAGGAGAGGTCCAGGCCCCATCCGAAGCAGGCAACCAGCTTGGCAGCATCTGCTGTGTGGTTCTGTCTTGAGTTTTGAAAGACACTCATGACAAGGGGTTTGTCCTTCCTCCACAGCTAAGAAGAGCTGCTGAGGCCAAGTGTGTGGCAAGGGAGCCCTACATGAAGGCCCTGAGAGGTCCCTGCTTTAAGCTGTGAAATGAAGCCTGGACTGTATTGGAGACCCCAGGGTATTGGAGGTGCCAGAGCTGTGGGCGGTCTGTGAAGGAGCGCTGCATACAGGGAGTGGAGCCAGCCCAGGGGACAGAAGTGTGTTGCCAGCAGCAGAAGCAGGAAGGGCCGAGCTTCTCAACCCTTTGAAATCAGACACAGCACTACAGGATTGGAGTTTGCCTTGCTCGGCTTTGGTCTTACGTTGGTCCACAGTTTCCTCAGCGTGTCCCATTCCTTCCCTTTGGAATGGTAATGCATAGTCTGCCCTATTGTAGGTTGGAAGTATGTAATTTGCCTTTTGCTTCTACAGGGACTTACAATGAAGAGATTTTACTGAGTCTCAGAATAGACTTTGGACTTTGAAACCATGTTGAAAGACTCTGGGACTTTTGAAACTGGATTAAGTGTAATTTGCATTTTGATATGACCATAAACTGTGGCAGCCAAGAAGAGGAAACATCTTAGTTACTCCTCAATATCTGTGACGAAACTCCATGACCAAGGCAACTTATTAAGAAAGTGTTTTAAAAAAGAGCTTAATTTGGGGCTCATGGTTCCAGAAGGTTAGAGCCCATGACAATCATGGGGATGGGGCATGCGTGGCAGACACGGTGCTTGAGTAGGAGCTGAGAGCTAGATCCACAAGCAAGAGGCAGAGAAAGGTGCCTGGGAGAGGAATGAGTGCTTGAAACCTCAAAGCCCACCCCCTAGTGACACATCTCTTCCAACAAAGCCACACCTCCTAATAAGTTCTCACTGGGAACCAGATAGCCAAATATATGAGGCCATTCTCATTCAAACCACAATATCCTACCTATTGTCTGTGAGAAGCATGCATTATATTTTCAGCTGTTGTTACAAGTTTATAATGCATTTTTATATCTTGTTTTATATGAATATTATATAACATTCAGAAAGTTTTTTCTTGATTAATAAAGGGATAGAAAATATGAAATTAACAGTTTTCATAACTGAAAATTGCCAACTGTTTTTGCAGTACTTTACTATGTATAGTACTGTGTCTTTCTTTGACTTTTAGTTATGCTACTGAATGAATACATTAGACACTTCTGGATTTTAGTTGGGATTTTGCATAGTTTGCACCTTAATTCTTTGGTTCTTTGCTATTTCTATTAACCCATAACAATATTTTAATAACTGTTATAAAATTATAGTTTTTTATCAGTGCCAGCTGATGATATCACCTCCTGTGTGTTAAATGTCATATGTACTTGTAATGATATATTTTAGTACTTAATGGTGAGGTGCAACCAAACTGCTATTCTAGAAAAATCCTTGGGAGAAATATTAACATGTAGAAGTGTCTTAGTTAGGTTTCTATTATTACAATAAAACACTATGACCAAAAAGCAAGTTGGAGAGGAAAGGGTTTATTGGGTTTCCACTTCCATATCACTGTTCATCATTGAAGGAAGTCAGGACAGGAACTCAAGCTGGGCAGGAACCTGAAGGCAGGGGCTGGTGCAGAGGTCATGGAGGGGTGCTGCTTACTGGCTTGCTTCTCGTGGCTTTCTCAGCCTGTTTCTTCTTCTTCTTTTTTTTTTTTAAATAGAACCCAGCACCACTAGTCCAGGGATGGCACCACCCACATTCAGTAGGGCCCTCTCCATTTGATCACTAATTAAGAAAATGCCTTACAATCAGATCTTATGGAGGCATTTTCTTAACTGAGGTTCTCTTCTCTCTGATTATTCTAGTTTGTGTCTAGTTGACATAAAGCCGCCAGTACAAAAGGTACTTTGAGATTGTTAATCTCAAAGATGGGAGGAAAAAGACCACTGACCCAAATCATCATGGCTAAATTAATTAAAGCAAGCCTTTTAATTCATGTACATGGGCTGCCTCCTCCTAAGGCAGGGTTCAAGAGGTCAGCATCGAAAGTGAGGAAGACAAGGTTTTTAGAGTTCAGGGGTATTGGATAGGAAAAATAGTCAGGATTACAGGGACAGAACACAAGCATAACAAGTTAGTTCCTCTTGAAACAAAGACATGGTTGCAAGGTTGTGATAATAACAGGGCATCATAACAACCTTTTGAAACAAAGGTAGGGTTGTAAGATGGTTATAAACAACTTTTGGAACAAAGACGTGGTTGCCATTTTCTAGAATAGGCAGTACAGAACCATTTGTAGTTAAGGTTACAGAGGGGGCATAGCCCAATCATTGAATAACAGAGGTTTAATCATAAACAGGAATGAACTTTCTTTGTCTTTAATATAAGATATCTTTGAGCCTAAGATGGAAGCAGGCTAGTTCTTCAGTATTCAGTAATGAGGTTTTTTCCCCACCTTTTCTCTGATCTTTCTCAGCCAATGGAACTTTAATATTTTAAGCACTGTAATCTAATTAATTATTATAGAGACTTAAATTATTGTATTTGGCAAATAAGATACTTTCCTTCTCTTAAATGATGTCTTGAATCCACAATGAATATATGTGCTCAGGCAAAATATTTTTTTAACAACACATTACTAGTAATACCACTTAATAAGATTTAATCTGATCGTTTTGCTCTTTTTCTGACACAGGTCTTTTCTCAGAAAAAGTAAATTGAAAGCATTTGTTACAATAAGCAGTGCATATTACAGACTTCAGCTTAGTTTGAAGTGTTGATCATTATTTATTTGTTTGTTTGTTTGTTTTGTTTTTGTTTTTTCAAGACAGGATTTCTCTGTGCAATAGCCCTAGCTGTCCTGGAACTTGCTTGCAGACCAGGCTGGTCTTGAACTTACAGAGATCCACCTGGCTCTACCTCCTGAGGTCTGGGACTAAAGGTGTGTGCCTCCACACCCAGACTACCATTTTTTATTTAATCAATTTAGTGTGTGTGTGTGTGTGAGAGAGACAGACAGACAGACAGACAGACAGACAGAGATATCTTTGTGTGAGTAAGAGAAAGAGAGACAGACAGACAGAGATATCTTTGTGTGAGTAAGAGAGACAGACAGACAGACAGAGACATCTTTGTGTGAATGAGAGAGAAACAGACAGACAGAGATAGCTTTATGTGAGTGAGAGAGAAAGACTGACAGACAGAGACATCTGTGTAAGAGAGAGAGAGAGAGAGAGAGAGAGAGAGAGATCTGTGAGATCATATGCACATAGGCCACAGCACACATGCGGAGTAGGGGCAACTCTGGAATTGCTCGTCCCTTTCCACGGTGAGAACCATGAGCATTGGGGCTTGAGTTCAGGTCGTCAGGCCTGCATGGCAGTCAGTGTTTTTCCTGTTGCTCCATCTCACCAGCCTTTCCCTTTACCACTCGCTCATTTCACTGAAAGTAACACCAGTAAAAACAGAGTAAATGAATCTAAGCCCTAGGAAGACCGTAGATATAGCTCTCTACGGCCCCTAAAGTAAATGTTACGTACTTTTTTTTTCACCACTATACTAACGAGATGTTACGTACTTTTTATAAACCCCAATAACAAGCTTAAGATATGACTTCAGGGTGACAATACTTTTTTCTCAAATTAGCATGATGACCTATGATTCTAAACAAAACACCAACGTGGCCCAAAGTAAGAATGCTGATATTGTTAGCTTTCTAATTCACGTATTAAGTGGGAATTTGTAGGGTGAAAATAATGAGCTTTTTAAGAAAACACATAGGATTATTAGAAACACACAAAGAGTTTTAAGAAATCAATTCAGTAGGACTTTATGTTTTAAGGGTGGGGTGGGTGCTGGGGATTAAACCTAAAACCTTGCGCTACATCCTTGAAAAGAACACATTTTTAATTCAGAAAAAGATATCATTTATACACAAGAGCAATTTAAAAATTCCCAGATAGGTTCCTTGCTTCAATGGAAGCCCAACAAGAGTTCAGAACTAGCAATGGGGATCAGGCTACAAAACTGTTCAGTGTTTTAAATTCAGTTTTATCTGATTTGCTCAAGAAAATATATTTGCATCATAGAGGAAGCCAGTAAGGGGCCAATTTGGCTTGTGTACAATAAACAGTTGCTTACCCGATACATATATTCAATAAAAGGGGAAAAAGGCTTGACAATGAGCTACTATAGGAGCATGTCTTTTCATGGCTTGCAGCCTCCAATATAGTTCATGCTATTGAAATCTACATTTGCGTCTAAATATAAGTACTATGAATTGTTGAGAAACAGGATGCCACCAGGCATGGTTGTGAACGCCTGTAGCCCCAGACTTGGGAGGCACAGGCAGGAGAAGGATGAGCAGGAGCCAGCCTGGGCTCTGCAGATAGACTATGTGGTATGACCTTGTTTTAAAAATGGTTTTTGAAAAATAATCTCATTTTAAAAATCTCTTAAGACTCAAAAAAACTGCTGTTAGGCCGGGCGGTGGTGGCGCACGCCTTTAATCCCAGCACTCGGGAAGCAGAGGCAGGCGGATCTCTGTGAGTTCGAGGTCAGCTTGGTCTACAAGAGTTAGTTCCAGGACAGGCTCCAAAGCCACAGAGAAACCCTGTCTCGAAAAAAAAAAAATTGCTGTTCTACCCAGTTGCCTTGAAATAAACCCATACAGGCACATTAGAAATTGTGTCTTCCCCCTGTTAAGCCAGCATGTCAACACCATTTAACAGCTATAAACTTTTCAAGGGGAAATAAATGTGTTTATGTACAATGTGGCCAGGCAGTCTTGGCATGCACTTGTAATCCCAGGTCTCAAGAGGATCAGACATTCCAGGCCAGCCTATGTACACAATGAGAGCCTGTCAAAGCACACAGAATTCTGTGGTCCTTCCAAAGAATCAATAAAAGTATATTTCCATTTATTCCTTCTGCAATGAATATGATTTTAATTAAATATACTTAGTACAATTTTATAGTCTTCTAAAATGTTGTACTAGTGGGTTTTCAGAAATTGCAGTTTTTATTTTATTTTATTTTATTTTTTTAAAATATTTATTTATTTATTATGTATACAATATTCTGTCTGCTTGTATGCCTGCAGGCCAGAAGAGGGCACCAGACCTCATTACAGATGGTTGTGAGCCACCATGTGGTTGCTGGGAATTGAACTCAGGACCTTTGGAAGGACAGGCAATGCTCTTAACCACTGAGCCATCTCTCCAGCCCAGTTTTTATTTTATTTTTTTAAGTGGGAGGATTTATTATATTGGCTTATATGATCAAAGAGGTTATGAAATTTCATAATGGCCATTAGCACAGTGGAGAGCCAAGGAAAACTAATGGTGGCTAAATCCAAGATACCTTAGAACAAGAAAAGACGCTTTAGCACAGGTCGTACATCTGGGCCCAAAGGTCCAATATACGCCCTGAAGCAGTTTGAGTTCCAGGGTCAAAGGCTGAGGAACCTGGAATCAGGTCCAGGGGTTGTAGCATTGGACCACACACCCGCTTTTGAAGGAAGGACAAGAGGGAGGGTGCTTTGTCACTCACTTCATTGCTCCAGCTGACTGGATGGCACCTACTCACTGCTAGGGCAGGGTGTTCCATAGAGAGCGTGTGGATCCATAGGCCTTCCTCCCCAGGGAACACTCTCACAAGCATCCTCAGAAGTCATTCATCGAATCTCTAAGCATCCCTCAATCCAGTCAACTTGATAACCTGAATTCGCCATCATGGTCTGCTTTTGCTTCTGTGTCTACACCACCTGCCCCCAGTGGCCCTGGGGATTGAACTCAGAGTCTTGTACATGCAAGGCAAGTGCTTCAACCATGCAAGTATGCCCCCAGTCCTTATTTTCTGAAAGAATGTTTCACTATGTAGGCCAAGCTGGTTTGAACCCCTGAGCATCCTGCTTCTGCCTCCTGATTATAGGGGTGCAGCACCACCACACCCAGATACTTCCTTGTCTCCCCCCATCCCTCCACCTCTCTTCACCATGTATCCCTAGCTGACCTGGAACTCAGAGATCTGCCTGACTCTGCCTCCCAAATGCTGGGATTAAAGTTAGACAGGGCATTTCTAGGTAATGGGGTTGGGAGTTTGACCGAGAGAAACATGTGATGAGATGATCAAGTGGATTTTTAGGTCTACCACAGGAGTAAAAGTGCTTTTTAAAGAACTAAAGACTAACACCACCAACTCATATTTTGCCTAAGGCTGTGCGGTTTTAGATTTCACTAAAGAATCTCAAAACAATGTGACTATGGGACAAGGCTAGTTCAGGCACCCTCTCCTCTGCTGCCAAAGTACCTAGCTGGGGACATCCCCGTGGACACCTGGGATCCCCTCTAGAGCCAAGTATCTTGCCAACCCTAAAATGACTCCCTTAATGTAGATATCTTATTCCCTTCTCCAATATCCACCTTTCCTCCATCTTCACCCTCCCACTCCCCCAAGCTCTCCCCAGTCCTTCCCTTCTCCCTT